>CM046350.1:11802235-11823560 GCA_025403435.1 Artocarpus heterophyllus | reverse complement strand
AATTCTAATGCCAAAGTTTTAACAACTACAATATAAAGCTCTCATATGTTATACTGTAAAATAAAAGTACGCTATATTGTAAAGCTCCGCATACTATAATGTTTAAGTTTTAACTTGATTTTTAAATACTAACTAGCATGAATTGACAAACAATAACAGACTGAAAATTTTTAGCTTTGTACCAAAATCTGGTGTCCATAGTGTTACAAAATTTATATTGAAGAAAATTGTGAGTTTAGTAGTCATTAGCCAACTAATCTTGGGATTTAATATTTTGCACTTAAACTAAGGTATAAATCAAATTGCTTGAGATGTACCGTGCAATTGGAGACAAGATTCTTTTACCATGCAATTCGAAACAATAAAGTTATTCTTTCTATTTAAAAAGCCTGTTTCAATTTCATCTTTATAAATAAAAAAATAGGTAAAATAATATAATAACTTTTAAACAGTTACGAAAAATATCTTATAGATTTTAAAACATAAAAACTCCTTAAACAATGCATCTAGTTAAAAAAATCCTAAATTTTATAGCTTTTTAAATGTTAGAATATTTTTTTAAAAAATTATGCAAGAAGGAATTTTTTTAGGTACAAATTTAGTCTAATTAAATGTATTTTCATTTATCTCTGTAGTTTTGTCCAAAAAGTTTGAGAGGGATAAAATTGAAACAAGTTTCAAATTCAAACGATACTTTTGTAGTTTTTTTAAAATAGATAGATAAATTAAAAAATAATTAAAATATAAGATATAGTTATGCAACAAACCCAAGATTAGTAGTAACTGAAAGGGAAGATAGAGTTGAAACAATGCACTATAATCTCATGCTTTATGACATCATGTTTAGTGATGTAAAATTTTATGAATTAATGAAGGTCAATCTAATTTAATTGGATCCAAAAGTGTGGTCTTATTCAATGGTGCTATAATAAGAATTATAGCAATCCACTCTTTGATATTTTGTTTAAACTAATGTAGGGCTTACTTAGGGCTATACAAAAATATCCGCAATCTGCCTAACCGCCTACACTGTTTTATACTGTCCAGTTTCAATTTGCTATTTTTTGCATGCGGTTGTATATTAAAATTTGAGACCACGGTTTCAAGCTGCCTAGCTCATCTAAATATTATATGCGTGTAATATAAATTTTTATATTTTATAGAATAAATGAAAGCTTCATGTTTAACTTTTGAGTTTCTTTGCTATACATAACATTGTGAACTTGAAGTTGTATTTTCAAAATATATGAAAATTGTTTTATTTTCGAAAATGAGAATTTTTTAAAAATTGTGTTAACAGTTTTTTTGAATTTTTTGCCTCAAAAAAACGTGCAAAAATATTTCTAAAAATTCTTAAAATAAAACCAAAAAGGGAGTTTTTTATTCTTTTTAGCATTTTGAGTTTTAAAGTTTAGACATTAGAATTTGAAACATGGGTGTTTCTTCAACACAAAAAGCAGGCGTCACACTAATCATTTCGTGTACTTTCTCTAAGCTCGGATTGCTTGAGCTTATTAAGCATAGGCTTTACATGTTTTCTTGCACGTCTCTTTTGTGCGAAAAGAGTACTTGCCAAAGTTAACTTAGAAGGTTGGTTCTTTTTCTATTCATTGTGTAATGTGTAAACTTGAATTTTCCCTTCATCGTGCAATTCAAGCTGCTTATAAAAGAAAAGACGTTATACAGAAACAATAACACAGCTACACAAGGCATAGATATGCACAGCTGGCTAATTTGGTTTAGATAACAATGTTGGGTAGTAACACGTATTAATATAAGAACCATAAACACTATATCATATGAAAGCTTTATTATGTAGCAAATTTTTTACTTTTATTATAGCATGTGAGAACTTTACACTCTTCTTAACTGAAAAGTTAGTTAAAGCTAACTAATGCCAAATGGGCTAAACTAACCGGCTGTTTGGCAACGGTTCTCATCACAAACTCAGTTACGAACAGTGTAAAGCTCTCACATGCTACAATAACAATAATTAAAAAAAATTACTACAGTGTAAAGCTCTCACATGCTACAGTAAAAGTGGTTCTAACTAACGGTTCCACCACTCTTTGAAACATACTTAAATCAAAAGAACATATTTAATAAAACTTGCTTTTGTTTCTTATGGGGCTAAGAATTATTGTATTGGCTCGAGGATAGTGATTTTGCGTAAAAATATTTTCCTGTATATGGAGTGACTCTGTAGACGTATAAGTTGATTAATTGAATAATTAGCGGTCTTTTTTTTTTGGATGATCATTTGTTTGAGCTACCAACCGTGATATACCAACCATGCATCATTTATAGTAGCCATGATCATTTTTTTTTTTCAATTTATA
The DNA here is from genome assembly GCA_025403435.1 of Artocarpus heterophyllus. NCBI lineage: Eukaryota > Viridiplantae > Streptophyta > Magnoliopsida > Rosales > Moraceae > Artocarpus > Artocarpus heterophyllus. The sequence goes on along the minus strand of CM046350.1, from coordinate 11,821,221 downwards.
GTACCCATAATCAATTTTAAGTAGAAAGCATCAATAGAAAAAATCTAAAAAAAAAAAAAAACACAGAAAGGAAGAGAGAAGATGGTGAAAAATAGGAGTAGAATGTTACGGATTAGACCATAATTCTTTTAAGAGCAAAAACACGAGAAGAAAATAATCAATAAAAAAAAAACACACGAATTTTATAATGGTTCACTTTTAATACGAGAACTATGCCCATATTTAGCCATTGCAAAAAATTTACCATGATAAAGTTGTTGGAATTAAAACATGAAACGCAGCGGAAGGAACGGATCGTTGACAAACAAAATTTTCTGAAAACTTTATTCATCGGGAATAGATATATAATTTTAATTACAGAAAGCTTTAGGAATTTTTACTAACCTTTTGAAGACTATCAGGGTATCCTAGCTTTCCTCTTTGACACCACGATCTTCCAAACCAGGCCTCCACACCAATGGAAAAACGAGTGGGCGTCAAACTGCAAGAATAAATTATCCTCACACTTTTATGAATCTGTTATGTACTCAACACATGAGATAGCAGACCTTTTTCTTTAGAGAAGAACTCTCAGTTTTTCTCTCTAAAAATTATATGAATAAAAATTACTAAGATAACTGTTATCTCTCCCTTTTTATAACTGAACTATTAGTAATTTTTCTTTCCTTTTTCTTTTCCTTTCCTTTTTCTTCTTTTCTTTTCCGTTTGTTTCTCCCGAATCCTTATTCGGATTCCACGCACATATGCACATGTATATATATATATATATAAGGAACGGTGAAGAAAAAAGACACTTGCCTTTTTTTTTGGACTTTTGACCGGAACACTATATACATATATAGTTAGATACTTAGTGTGGAAAGCGTGAAACACTTTCACGGCTTTCCTTTTTTTTTTTTTTTAATAATATTATATTAATATATATATATTAATATATTATAAAATCTTATATATATATAAAAAGATTTGGTTCAAAACCATATATATATATATATATATAACTCAATTCAAAAATAAATCACATTTATTTAAGAATAGATTTTAACAATAATCAATTAATTAACTAATGCTCAGTTAAATGTGATAACATTTATCACATTACATTATGTGTCACAGAGAACATTTTTCTGTGACACGTTAATAATTCAAGTGTGAAAAATTAATTCAGAATTCAAAAATTCTAAATTAAACATGTATGATTCATTCTATGCAAAATCTAATATAGTGTTACAGAGGTGGTATTGGGGACCTATGGACTTATAACCCAAGCTCCAATAAATTTGACATTTAATCAAACTCTTTAATTAATGTGCCAAATTTATTAGTTTCAGTGTTACTCCACTAAAAACCTGAAACTGAACTCTTGAGATTATAGTAAAATTACTCAAAGAAAATTAACGAGTAGTCCATTGATATAATCATTACATATAAGTCAGTCCTCCATAAATAGTTCATAATAAGAGCTAGGTTCAATTTCCGTTCACCTCTCTTATTACATCTTTATCCTTGAGTTCCAATAATTCTCTAATGAACAATTAATTCATAATCTTATTATGAATGATCGCTCTATTGTTCAAACCTTGAATTATCACTCAAGAGAACAATTTTTCTAACTTCCATAGGGAAGGAATGGATTCCATATCTGTATAATATTATTCCCAGCCATTTATTACTTTATGTTTCCAAGATGCTAAGTTACAATCTGTGCTTAGACAAATCTTACCATGCAAGTCAAAAAACATAATGTAATAAATAGGAGTCTAATAAATACTCAAGATTAAGACTGTCAAATATATGATCATCATAGTGATAAATTTGAATACTCTATTTGTAACGGATGATTATTAGAGATTCGTAATTTATCTGGTCCAGTCTTATATAATCTCATTATATAAAGTACTTCCAACCTAATGTCTCTACATTAATAGTCTGGATAATGACTATTTCATTTTAGATAAGATTGGACCGTACTTGTAATTTTTAATTAAAGATCTCAAACTTTAATTAATTATTACGGACTATTTAGATTATTGTCTATAAATTTTAGCCCCAAGCAAATAACACTTATATGCTAAATTTATAGTCACATAAATAATCATGGAATTTTCTTGATGTTTATAAATGTATTCATAATACATATAATCAACCAAAATAATAATAAATGTCATTTTATTTATTTATTAACAATATGTACAATGTCACAGCTTTTAGGACACCAAACCCAACAATCTCCCACTTGCCCTAAAGCAGGTGAGACATGTCTCTAAGACCTAAGCCTTCCAAGTGTCCCTCAAAGCTCTTTGCCTGATTGAAAATCAGAATCAGTGTATCCAATGGGAATCAAATTCTCACAAGAATAAACTAGCATATAGTTTCTCGTTCTCCTAAGATACTTGAGAATATGTTTAACCGCTACCCAATGATCTAATCCTGGGTTGGATTGATACCGACTGACTATACCCACCGCATAGCAAATGTCAGGTCTTGTACACAACATGGCATACATTAGACTTCCTATTGCAGATGCATAGGGTACCCGTCTCATATTTTCTTCCTCTTGAGGTGTCTTAGGACACTACTCTTTTGAAAGATAAACTCCAAGACGTGTAGGCAAATTACCTTTCTTGGAGTTTTGCATCGAAAATTTGATAAGCACCTTATCAATATACGATGCCTGAGACAGCGCCAACAGTTTGTTCTTGCGATCTCTTATGAGTTGGATTCCAAGAACATAACTTGCTTCTCCTAAATCTTTCATTTGGAAATTGCTGGCGAGCCATTTCTTTACATCAGATAGTACGCCTACATCATTCCCAATGAGTAGGATATCATCTACATAAAGAACCAAGAAGACCACCTTCTTATCTTTGTTGTACTTGTAAACACAAGGTTCATCAATATTTTGATCGAAACCATAAGATTTGATCGCTTCATCAAATCTCAAGTTCCAAGATCTTGAAGCTTGCTTGAGTCCATAGATGGACCTCTGCAACTTGCAAACCTTTTGCTCTTGACCTTTAACTACAAACCCTTCTGGTTGCATCATATAGATGCTTTCCTCAAGATAGCCATTCAAAAAGCAGTCTTGACATCCATTTGTCATATCTCATAATCAAGACAAGCAGCAATGGATAAAAGAATCCGAATGGATTTAAGCATAGCTACAGGCGAGAAAGTTTCTTCATAGTCAACTCCCTCCTTTTGGGTATAACTCTTTGCCACAAGCCTAGCTTTGAAAGTCTCAACTTTCCCATCCACTCCTCTTTTCTTCTTGTAAATCCATTTGCACCCTATGGGTTTTATCCCTTCAGGTAGGTCTACAAGATCCCAGACTGAATTGGAGTACATGGACTCCATTTCAAGGTTCATAGCCTCCAGCCATTTTTCCTTCTCAGAAACTTCCATTGCATCACGATATGTCAATGGATCATCTTCACCATTATCAGAGATAGTAACATTTGCTTCTCCAAGTTCCCTGTAGCGAGCAGGTGGTCTCACAACCCTCCCACTATGTCGAGGTGGTATGACATTCCGATAGGAAGATGTGGCCTCCTCATTTTGTCTTTCGACAACAGTTGTCGGTTGTGGTCTGATCTGATCAGAAAGTAACTCTTCAAGTACAATTTTGCTACGAGGTTTATAGTTTGTCATATAATCATTCTCGATAAAAGTGGCATTTGTCGATACAAATACTTTCTTATCCTGTGGACTATAAAAAAAACCTCCCCTCGTTCCCTTTGGGTATCCCACAAATAAGCATACTTCAGAACGTGGTTCCAACTTCCCAGTCTTACCTTTCAGCACATGTGCCGGACACCCCCATATACGGATATGTCGCATACTAGGTTTACGACCATTCCATAACTCTAGAGGTGTTTTTGAAATAGACTTAGATGGAACTATGTTTAGAAGATATACTGCAGTTTGTAGTGCATATCCCCAAAATGAAGTGGGTAATGATGAGTAGCTAAGCATGGATCTCACCATATCAAGCAACGTTCTATTTCTTCTCTCTGCAACACCATTTTGTTGTAGTGTTCCAGGTGCGGTGAGTTGTGATAGAATACCATGTTCTATCATATAATCCTTGAATTCAGTATCAAGGTATTCTCCTCCTCGATCAGATCGAAGACTCTTCACCGTCTTTCCTAATTGCTTTACAGCTTCCGCTTGGAATTCTTTTAACTTTCCAAAAGTTTCAGATTTCTTTTGCATTAGGTATATGTAACCATACCTTGAATAATTGTCAATAAATGTGACGAAATATTCATAACCACCACGGGCTTGTACATTCATTGGACCACAGACGTCTGAATGTATTAGCTGAAGTGGTTCCTTGGCCGTTTCGCCTTTTGCAGAGAAAGGCCTCTTAGTCATTTTACCTTCAAGACAAGATTCACAAACTGGTAGAAAACTAACTTTTAGCTCTTTTAAAGGACCTTCCTTTACCAGTCTGTTAATTCTGTCAAGGTTGACATGACCTAATCTAAGGTGCCATAGGTATGTTTCATTATTAGAAGAAATCTTTTGCTTCTTGGGTTTAGGTTGTTCAACTTTGAACATTTCGGTATTGAGCAGTGCTTTTTCGTTGGGCCTTAAGGTGTAAAGCCCATTTTCCAGATGCGCAGAACAAATATCCAAACCATTTCTAGAAATATTAACATAATTATTATTAAAAGAAACATTAAACATTTGTTCAAACAACCTAGAAACAGAAATCAAATTTCTACGAAAACAAGGAATGTAATAAACATTGTCTAAAATTAAAAACTTTTTTCTAAAATAAAGTTTAACAACTCCCACTGCTCTTGCCGAAACAACCTCTCTCGTTCCCACTCTCATCGTTTGTTCCCCGTCGGCAAGCTCCCTTGAAGAACTAAGCATCTGCAAAGAAGAACAAACATGGTTAGTTGCCCCTGAATCAATTATCCAAGGTGAAGAATCATCTTCAACTAAACAGACTTCTAAAATGAGTAAATCTGATTTACCGTTGTTCTTCTTTTCTTTGAGCTCCTGAAGATACTTCTTGCAGTTTCTCTTCCAGTGCCCAACTACGCCGCAGTGGAAACATTTTCCTTTAGGCTTCTTTTGGTTGGAGCTCATTTTGTTGTTGTTGCTTTTGTTCTTCTTAGGTTGCCCTCCATTCTTAGACTTACCACTTCCTTCAATCCCCTTCCTCTTCTTATTCTTTTGGGCAGAAGAGGAAGGTTGAGCTTCTGCAACATTTGCCTCAGCTTCTTTAGTCTTTTCTTTCGAAATAGACTCGAAGGTTTGAAGCTCATTAAGCAACTCAGTCATGTTATATTTCAGCTTGTTCATGAAATAGTTGCTTTTGAACTGAAGGAACGCAGGGGAGAGGGTTTCTAAAATCATCCCCACCTGTGTGGCTTCATCTATCATAGCCCCGTTGACCTCGGCCTCATGGAGATAGTTAACCATGTTGAGAACATGTTCTCTGATCGAAATCCCTGCGTTCATTTTTGCATTCATTACTGCCTTAACGGCTTCGTGGCGTGCCTTTTCAGATGGTTTACCAAACATGTCTTGCAGAGACTGCATTATCTCATAAGCGGTCTCCATGCTTTCGTGCTTCATCCTAAGCACGTCAGACATCCCAGCCAAAAAAAAACAGCGGGCCTTATTATTTGCCTCGATCCAACGATCATATACTTCTCGTACATTACGAGGAGCATTGGAAGCAGGCTCTGGAGGACATTCCTCCGTCAGGACAAACTTGTAACTTTCGCAAATTAGTACAATGTTCATGTTACTCTTCCACTTGACAAAATTATCTCCGGTTAATTTTTCATTTGAGAGAATTGCGATGATTGGATTTGACATTGTCGCTGTAATAAATAAATAAAATAGCATAAATTAAAATGGTTGCATAAACATCATAAATATATGATTTGGAATAGTAAACGTGATGCATGATGAATATGAAAAACACAAAAAACATTTTACTAATTCCACGATTATTCAATTTTAATAAATAAAGTGCCGCCGTAGGGTAGGTCAAATTATTTATGAATTGAATTGAGACATTCTCAATTAATAAATATATTCAAAATATCTCATATTTTCTATATTTATTAATAACCGTTTATTTTGGTCAAGATATAATTAACAATTTAATTATGTCTTTATGAGTGTAACCCACTATTTTGGATTTTAACAACTTAACTCAAAATTGCCGCCGTAGGGTAGGTCAATTTTGAAATACATTATAAAATCCTATCTCAAGGAAGCCAACCTTGATATTGATTTAAATGGACACCCTCCGTAGGGAGGACGAAATCAAAGCGTCGCGAGGCGCCACCTAAATCTCACGGTGTTGTACTAATAGTGGAGACCGCAGGTTATATTGTCATATTACCTTCTCCCACTCATTATTTTAGAAGATGTGTTTTATCTTATAAAACATCATATGTTTCATAATTCTAGTAGATAAAAACAATTTTTAATTACTAGATTATATTATGTGTTAATAGAATCTCATTCTATTTACACTCAAATAAATTACCAGATTTTCTAAAAATCTAAATTTATTATAAATTGTCTAAGTTACTAAAAATTAAACAATTTAAAATTAGATAACTTAGAATTAATGTGAATTTTACCAAGTCTTAACTGTTAAAACTAAATTCACATTATTTGGTTGATTAATAAATTAAGATTCTATAAAACCAACCCAATTAATTTAATCTCATTAAATTAATGCTAACACATATTAAATCATTTTATAAACTCCTTTATAAAAGTAATATGCTAAGCGTATGCATGTCATGTTACAATAACTATAAGTGGGCACTTTCCTAGATGACATGTTATCATGCATTAACATGTTATCACAATCATCACATGAAATTAAAAATGAAAATAAACAATGAATTTTTGACCGGGTCCTTTTGGATAATTAAAATTACAACCCAAAGAATAAAAAATAAAAAAAATAAAATTACAGGGGTCTTCTTGTAATTTACACATAATTCCCTGCTCCAATTTTGTAGTCTTCATCAAATGGTTTATTGTGCAACAATTTGCTGGATTGTCTTTGAAATCTGATAGGCCCACAGTTCTCAACTGGGCCAAAAAATCCAATGAACATCTTTTTCTTCATCGCTCCACGTGTAGCAAGTGAAAGAGAGTAGAGAAGAAAAAATAATAATAATAAATTACAAAAAGCCTATACCCCTTTATGGGTTTACACAGATTGATCTAATCAAACTGAAAATAAAATTATTAATCCAAAAGGACCATATAATTAACGACCAAAAATCCTTTCATTAAACAACCATTCATCACATGAATAAAAATTAACAAAGATGCAAAGTGCCCACAAACATGCATAAAAAACATGATATCATCAAAATAAAATCATGTTTAATTAAAATTATATATGCTATAACCTGCTCTGATACTATTTGTTGGAATTAAAACATGAAACGCAGCGGAAGGAACGGATCGTTGACAAACAAAAATTTTCTGAAAACTTTGTTTATCGGGAATAGATATATAATTTTAATTACAGAAAGCTTTAGGAATTTTTACTAACCTTTTGAAGACTATCAGGGTATCCTAGCTTTCCTCTTTGACACCACGATCTTCCAAACCAGGCCTCCACACCAATGGAAAGACGAGTGGGCGTCAAACTGCAAGAATGAATTTTCCTCACACTTTTCTGAATCTGCTATGTACTCAACACATGAGATAACAGACCTTTTTCTTTAGAGAAGAACTCTCAGTTTTTTTCTCTAAAAATTATGTGAATAAAATTACTGAGATAACTGTTATCTCTCCCTTTTTATAACTGAGCTATTAGTAATTTTTCTTTCCCTTTTCTTTTCCTTTCCTTTTTCTTCTTTTCTTTTCCGTTTGTTTCTCCCGAATCCTTATTCGGATTCCACGCACATATGCACATGTATATATATATATATACAAGGAACGGTGAAGAAAAAAGAAACTTGCCTTTTTTTTTTTTTTTTTTTTTTTGACTTTTGACCGGAACACTATATACATATATAGTTAGATACTTAGTGTGGAAAGCGTGAAACACTTTCACGGCTTTCCTTTTTTTTTTTTTTTTTTTAATAATATTATATTAATATATATATATTAATATATTATAAAATCTTATATATATATAAAAAGATTTGATTCAAAACCATATATATATATATATATATATAACTCAATTAAAAATAAATCACATTTATTTAAGAATAGATTTTAACAATAATCAATTAATTAACTAATGTTCAGTTAAATGTGATAACATTTATCACATTACATTATGTGTCACAGAGAACATTTTTCTGTGACACGTTAATAATTCAAGTGTGAAAAATTAATTCAGAATTCAAAAATTCTAAATTAAACATGTATGATTCATTCTATGCAAAATCCAATATAGTGTTACAGAGGTGGTATTGGGGACCTATGGACTTATAACCCAAGCTCCAATAAATTTGACATTTAATCAAACTCTTTAATTAATGTGCCAAATTTATTAGTTTCAGTGTTACTCCACTAAAAACCTGAAACTGAACTCTTGAGATTATAGTAAAATTACTCAAAGAAAATTAACGAGTAGTCCATTGATATAATCATTACATATAAGTCAGTCCTCCATAAATAGTTCATAATAAGAGCTAGGTTCAATTTTCGTTCACCTCTCTTATTACATCTTTATCCTTGAGTTTCAATAATTCTCTAATGAACAATTAATTCATAATCTTATTATGAACGAGCGCTCTATTGTTCAAACCTTGAATTATCACTCAAGAGAACTATTTTTCTAACTTCCATAGGGAAGGAATGGATTCCATATCTGTATAATATTATTCCCAGCCATTTATTACTTTATGTTTCCAAGATGCTAAGTTACAATCTGTGCTTAGACAAATCTTACCATGCAAGTCAAAAAACATAATGTAATAAATAGGAGTCTAATAAATACTCAAGATTAAGACTGTCAAATATATGATCATCATAGTGATAAATTTGAATACTCTATTTGTAACGGATGATTATTAGAGATTCGTAATTTATCTGGTCCAGTCCTATATAATCTCATTATATAAAGTACCTCCAACCCAATGTCTCTACATTAATAGTCTGGATAATGACTATTTCATTTTAGATGAGATTGGACCGTACTTGTAATTTTTAATTAAAGATCCCAAACTTTAATTAATTATTACGGAATATTTAGATTATTATCTATAAATTTTAGCCCCAAGCAAATAACACTTATATGCTAAATTTATAGTCACATAAATAATCATGGAATTTTCTTGATGTTTATAAATGTATTCATAATACATATAATCAACCAAAATAATAATAAATGTCATTTTATTTATTTATTAACAATATGTACAATGTCACAGCTTTTAGGACACCAAACCCAACAAAAGTTTGCAAAAGAAAACCGTACACTCCCTTTATATATAATAACACTAGGACATCCGAATTTTATAAGTACAAAATCCTCAAACCACTCATAATGAAACTTTGGTCTAGGATTGGACAAGCGTGCCTGCCCCTTTTCAACCCCACAATGATGTTATTGAGAAGGTTGATCCCATAAACTTCTGTGCTCGACAATAATTCATGAGGACATTAAATCAAGCTTCACAGCTCGAGATAGAAGGCTTGTACTTTCATGACAAATGAACTTTAAGGATGTGCAGGACAATCCTCATTCCTCGTGGGATTTTTAATCTTATATATAAAATTTAGGGATGTTAATATATTTCAAAAAAATCCAAGGGTTTTAATTTTGACAGAATGATTAATTGTAAACACAAAATCCATGGTAGATTCCGTCTTTTAAGGGCATCATTGGATTGAGACAACATAATATAAGCTTATAAAATATAATTGTAATTATAATAAAGCATGCATGTGCCGTTTGCTACGGTTTGAAAATTTGTTCCCTGATCGTAATAGACAACTTTTTTTTTTTTTTTTTTTCAGTAGTTAGTCAGCTAGAGAAATACATGGCTTGAATGATGGGTAACTACGTGAAGGTTTGAAAATTCATCTACTTTTTTTTTTTTTTTCTCGTCGAATTTCATTTTAGATAAGAAAAGGACGTTTTGATAACATATTCGGATAATTTTTATAATTAAAAGTAATTATTATATTCTTTAGAACATTCATCGCCCGCTTCATATGAAAAGATGTTGATGGAAAAAGGTAAAAGGGGAAGGACGAAAAAACCGGTCAAAGACGATCATAGTATTCCTAGGAGAAAATCATGATTGTCTTTTTCTTGGTAGAAAAAATCATTATGGTATCTTCCTCGTAGAAAATGTTAACGGATCAAAATCAAATTAAAGTAATAATTAAGGTGGTTCTATTTTTACTTTTTTTTTTTTAATTTTTTACATCTTGATTTTAAGAGTCCGTTTAATTCGAGTATTTAAATAGAGTATTTAAATAAAAATTTAAATTTTTATAAAAAAAATACTGTAACAAAATGATTCGAGCCGTGATTTGAACCACAAAACAACGCGCCTTAAATATGCAACCCACATAATTTTAAAATGCTTAAATTTAACCCCTAGTATTTTAAATCACCATAAAGTATTTTCTTGACTATTTCATTTTTTCAACCCACCATATTTCATTTTAATTTGTTACTTTAATGTTATCATTTCTCTATCTCTTTATTTTTTTGGTAAAGTTTTAGGCATAAAGCCTTTATTAATATAAACATTTTTCATATATAAAGAAAAAGTCCAATAATCTTTTAATAAAAATTAATGACATTTAAAAAAGACAAAATAACAAGAGAAAATACAAATAGTAAAACAACATAGGAGCATAAGCCAAAAAAAAAAGAAATGGAAAAAAAATCAATCTAAGTTCATAAAAAAGTATGAGCCTTTTAAAAACACAAAAAGATTACCCAAAAAAAATAAATATAAAAAAGGGGCAAAAAAAAAAAAAAACGGTTGTCATTGGCTTATAATTTGGGGAAATGATATGTGGGGTTTGTGGAAAGAAAAAAAAAAAAAAAGAACTTGCCATTAGTTTTCTTTTATAAGGAAATTTAATTATGTTATTAAGTCAATTGTAATTGTTCTTTTTGTCATTTCCTGCGAGGATCTTTTTGTAATAAGCAATTTTAGTTGAAAGTGCGGTGTCCAGAGCAAAGAGAAATGTGTGAATAGAACCACCACAAAAATTACACAAAGCTGTCAAATTATGAAAGAAATCAATGATTAAAAACAAAATTATTTTGCATGATTTACTAAACGTGATTAACAATCTTTTAATAGAAATAACAATCTATTCTTAATATTCTTCATTATGAAAATATAAGGAAAAGTGAATGTTTTATACAGTAGTTTGAATTTATTTGTATTCATTTCTAAATTTTTTAGGAGATCTCTTGATATTAGAAGATTTATAAAATTAGGTCACTTGCCTGATTGTGTGTTTTGCGATTTGCATTAATTATAGGGTATTTGGTAGGATGGTCAGAAACGTTGGCTAAAACTGTTTTTATCTGTAACGATTTTTTTGAGTTACTGTAACATGTGACAGCTTTATATTATTTATAACTAAAAAAATTGTACAGACCACATTTACCAAACACAAGGTAAGCCATTGTAGAATTATCTATCTTTTCTCTGGTGTTTGGTACAGGATATTGTTCAACCATTGCTCTGCATCCGTTTGACATTTATAGGGTATTTAGTAAAGTTGAGTAGAATCAAATTTTTAATTCAAAACACTATAGCAATGAGAGTTTTGTACTGTAGTAATTTTTTGTCTTTATTATAGTATGTAAGAGCTTTACACTATTCCCTAACCAAGAAGCTGGTTTTAAGTAACTGTAATGTAAAGTTTTCAACACCTACAACAAAAAGCAAAAAGTTGTTATAATATAAAGTTCTCATATGCTAAAATTTTTAAACTTAAAATTTAGTTCAAACTAAAATGTCAAACATTTTGGAAAATATTTTAGACGATAACTAATAAGAATATATTTTAAAAAATCTAACATTTAGAAATCAAAAGCAAAAAACAAAATAATTGCAGATATAACTTGATGATAAAATCAAATAATATTTAAAAAATTAATATTGCAACCGGTTAAGTAAAAAAATATATTAAAATAGTAACATAGTTACGAATTTTTTTTAACAAAAGTAGGGAAAAAACATATTATAACAATAATAAAATATTTAAAAAACAATTTAAAGAAAAAATTGGAGGAAAATATTTTAACAACGACCATTTAAAAAATGCAAAGCACCAATTAGCTTAAATAAATGCAAGAATACAAGAGTTGGTGGGGAAAAAAGATACAGCACAAAAAGTTATTCCCATGTCCGTATAACAATGACATTTGTTATTCGAGGAAAAAAAAAAATCGCACAAGAACCTTTTTGAGAAGGAGGAAAAAGAAACCCACGGTTTTCAAAATTTATAACGTATAGCAAACCCATCATTCTTTTTCCAATAAAAGACAATAAACATGCTCCTCAATTCTCATCGAGAAGTGCCCAGAAAAGAAAAAAGAAAATCCCCGGTGATTATCCAAAGCTCTTTTCACTTTCTCCTCACAAGGACTCTTCACTGTTCAGTACACTAGCTATAGCTATGCAATGGAAGTTTGAGGACCACCCCGGCCCAGTTCATAAAAAATCCTGGATTTTCTTTTGCCAGTTTTGTGTCAGGAATCTTTGTTCCAGACTCCTTCACTCTTATTTTTTTTTTTTGTAAACTAGTTTTTTTTTTTTAGTCAAGTCTGTTTCAACTATTTTACCCGGTTTCCTAGTCACCTGCATCTGTGTCCTGTTTTCTGAGCTAAAAAATCTTGAAGGTGTTTTTTTTTTTTTTTCTTTTAAACTTGGGGTTGTTTGGTTGATGGTTGGTTTGTGGTTAAAATATTCTGAGAAAGTGTGAAGTTGGGGTTTGGAATCGAATTGTACTGAGGCAAAGCAGAAATGAGTTATTTGAAGTGGGAAATATTCTTTACTGGGTTGGTGTTGATTTTCACAACCCCATTTTGCGGTGGATTGACCGATCCACAAGATGGTAAAGTTTTTTATGGTTCCTTTTTTTCATACTCACATGCACCTTTGTTCTACTCTGTTTGGTTCTTGGTAAAAAAGGGGGAAGTTGGAAGGGAAATGCCAGAAAGTTGCTTCCTTTACTAAAGCTGTTCCCTTTCACTTGCTTCATAGGAAGAATGAGGGAAAGTTTAAATTTCCTGTTGGTTGTCTCAATTTTTTATTTTTATTGATTTATTTATTTTAGTTATGGCGATCAATAATCTGTACGTTGCTCTGGGATATCCACCTCTTAGAGGGTGGCTTCTTGTTGGAGGAGACCCGTGTGGGGAAACCTGGGAAGGAGTAGAATGTATCTTCTCAAACATAGCAGCAATGTGCGTTAAAATTTAGTTTCTGTTTTAGGATGATTATAATATTTTTATATTTCAATAGGGAGTTTTACTGAGGTATAAGTTGGTTTGACAGAAAACTCAGTGGTGCAAATTTGGGTGGAGAATTGGGAGATGGCTTGCAGTTTCTCGGATCAGTAATACAAATGTGAGAGGTTCATTTATATTTTCTTGTTTTTTAGTTCTTAAATCACTTATGAAGTATTGTTAACATTTATTCTTACATTACAGTATTTCTAGGGGATATATTTGGTGATTTTTTTTATTTTTTATTTTTTTATTTTTTTGAAAGTTGTTTGATTAAATGATTGAATTAGGAGGGAGAGGTTTTAGTAACTTTTATTTATAAGCTTTGTGCAATGCTATGGTGTAGAGATTTCAGCAACAATCATATAGGAGGGAGTATTCCATCCGCTTTGCCCCCAACTCTTATGAATTTGTACGTTTGAAGTTCAAACTCCACTTGTTTTTCCCCTTAATATTTTGCGCTGTTAAAAATGTTTACTTGGAGACATGCTAAACCAAGTTTTGTGCTTTCATTTGTGTTCTAGTTCTCTTTCGGGTAATCAGTTAACTGGAAGCATCCCAGACGCCCTGTCCCTTTTAAGTCAGTTGTTGGAATTGTAAGTTAACCACGTACTGTTTAGTTTCTCTAAATCTTGTTATTATCCTGTTCTGGTTAAAAAAGTTGGGATTATGTTCCCTCAGGTCGTTGGATAATAATCATCTTGCTGGACCTATACCGGATGCCTTTCAGCAGCTCACTGTCTTGACACGTTTGTAAGTTGTTGTCTTTCAATTTAGCTTTTGCTTTGTTCTTCTTGTTCTTTTTTTTTTGTCCATAAAAAGAAATTATTTAAGGTTTTGAATGTAATGAATGATGTATTGTGTTGTGTTGTAGAGATCTGTCGGGAAACAACTTAAGCGGTCAACTTCCTTCTTCAATGGGAAATATGTTGGCTTTGTCAACATTGTGAGTTAGTCTCCAGAAAATCATTCCCAGAAAGGCATGTATGCGTAGTTTGTATTGATTGAATATTCCTTATGGAATGCAGGCACTTGCAGAACAACAGGCTTGTTGGGTTTCTAGATGTCTTACGGGATCTACCGCTGCAGGATCTGTACTCTCCTTCTGTCCTTTATGACAAACTTTTTAGTTTAGATATTTTTAGCTTGAAACTTTAATCATAAAGCTACTATTATCATTTTTGAAACTTGTTAGGAAGTAATTCCAGCATTCAACAACTCATATTATCATTTTTGTGCTTTTGGCCACGACAGAAACGTAGAAAACAACCTGTTCTCTGGGCCTATTCCTCCCAAGTTGCTGACAATACCAAATTTCAGGTTAAACCAATTTCTTTTTTTTTTAAAACAAAGAGAATGCTCAATGTCTTTTTTTCTTTACATGTGTGTGTATATTTATACGTTTATTTTAAAATCTGATTTTTTTCTTCTTCTTTTACTGTTGTGGCTTGTGCTTTGCAGAAAAGATGGGAATCCGTTCAACACTACGATTATTCCGACAGCTCAGGCGGCACCCTCTCCATCTCCAGCTCAGGCTCCATCTTCTCCAGAAGAACCACTTTGGAATCATGTAAATGGACCTTCTTCCCCAATAATACTGAGGTCTGGGGAAGCTAAGAAATCTGTGTCTGCCAAGGCGATCACTTGGATTGCCATTACAGGGGTTTCAATCGTTGCCTCATTAA
Source organism: Artocarpus heterophyllus (assembly GCA_025403435.1). Lineage (NCBI taxonomy): Eukaryota > Viridiplantae > Streptophyta > Magnoliopsida > Rosales > Moraceae > Artocarpus > Artocarpus heterophyllus. The sequence continues at coordinate 11,806,083 of CM046350.1, read as the reverse complement.
TATTGTGCCTTTTGTTGTCAAGATGGTTCAAAGTGAAACGAAAGGACAAAATTTCGAAGGAACACTATTTCAATGCTTTTAAGGGTTCTACCGACAAGCCTAAACATGATGAATCCTCAATTCCACGAAATAACCAAACAGATACAGGTAATTCTTTCTCATTGAATCTCTCAAAGATATATATTTATATATATATATTTGTTCTAACACTGTTCTGCCTGAAAACTGCCCTTTTTTAAACTTGTTTAGAAGTTGCCAAAGGGCCTGTTGTTAGACCACGAGAAAGAAGTGGAATGGACAACCAAAGAATGGGTTTTGTGCCAAAACTTCAGCAAGAACAGGTCATTGATGTGAAAAGGAATGCTCAGAGTTCAATGCCTACGAGGGATAGTGAGATCGACATGACAGACACGGACGATGATGTTGTTTTGCCGCCACCGCCGCCTCCTCCACCTTTCTCAATCGACAGTGACATAGAAAACCCAGTTGTACCTACCATTGTCTGTACCTCTGGATGTCCCGTGAAGAGTCATAACTTGAATTCTGTGAGAGCATTTACTGTTGCATCGCTTCAGCAGTACACAAATAGCTTCTCACAAGAAAATTTCCTTGGAGAAGGAATGGTTGGTCGTGTTTATAGAGCTGAGCTTCCTGACGGAGAGGTATGATTGTCTTGGTCTATTATGAACTAGTTTCTCTGAGCTATCATTTGGCCAATTAACTATGTAGTTTGTCAAGCTTGGCCATTTCTTGTTTGTTTGTTGATGAAATCCATTGTCAATTTTATTGCTTAGAAGTTCAATTCAAGAAGTAGTATGCTAAAATTGACAGTTCAGGGTTCCCCTCAAAACAAAAAAAAAATTGTTGCTAGGCTCATAGTTCAGTGACTAACAATGACATAAGTAGGTCCTCTAATATCTATTTTGCTTTCTTATTTCTAGTCCAAAAGCTTTACTGATATAGTTCATTTGGCCATAAGAACCTTGATTTAAACACTTTTGCAGGTTTCTGTTAACAAGCTGTTTATATATATATATATATATATATATTTGCTATCATGTACCTTATGCTTTGTTTTTCTCTTTCTGTATTTATATTATGCTTTTCGATCACGAGATTGCCAACTTTGGTGTCTGAACATCTCCTTGGTTGTTTTTTAGCTTCTGGCAGTCAAGAAACTGGACAACACAGCTGCTAGGAAGCAGAGTGTGGAGGAATTTCTTGAACTGGTATCTAATATCACCATACTAAGACATGCGAATATCGTGGAGCTCATTGGTTGCTGTGCGGACCATGGCCAACGCTTGCTTGTGTACGAGTACTGCAGAAATGGGACTCTTCATGATGCACTGCACGTGGATGATGAACTCCGTCAGAAACTTTCATGGATTAGGCGGATCCAGATTGCACTTGGAGCTGCAAGAGCCCTTGTGTACGTACAAAAGTGACTAAAAATTAGTCTATTTAAAATTCAAAATTACTAAATTAGCTGGTGATTGCCTAAGCCATATACGTTCTCTTGTCCAAGGAGATATGCGTCTAGAAAGTTAACGAATGACTTTTTTTCGCCTAATTTTATGTGTTTAAGGTATCTGCATGAGGTCTGCCAGCCACGTGTTATACATCGGAATTTCAGGTCTATGAATCTTCTCCTCGATGACAGGCTTGATGTACATGTCTCAGACTGTGGTTTGTCTCCATTGTTGTCTTCTGCCTCTCTGAGTCAAGTAATTCTCTGTGTATGCGTGTGTGGCTAAGGGGAAAAGATTATTTTTCGATGCTCGCTTTTAATCCCACGTGTGTTCTGGTGAAGCAATTTTGGGACAGAAGTTTAGAGAGTAACGGACAAATTATAACATGCTTATGGAAAAAGATGGACTTCTTTTTCCGCTTTATGAGGCAGGCTTGCCAGATTATACTCAACCGACGCGAAAAACTAAAACTTAGAAAATTGCACATCTCAAAAGCCTGCCAAATTTTTAGCTGAAAGGTTAAATATTGTTCTAGTTGATACTGACAGATTGAACCTCTCTATTTCATTGACTAACAGATACCTGGACGTCTCAATGCGCATGGTTACGGTGCTCCAGAATTTGAGTCAGGGAGTTATGCTTACCAGAGCGATGTCTATAGTTTCGGAGTCGTATTGTTAGAACTCCTCACGGGGCGGAAAGCCTATGACAGGTATCTGTTCTATAAAAAACAATGATGTGATTTCTTCTTTGTTTGGTACGTACTGGTAACTTGACGCCTCTCTTTGGTCATTTACCTACTTGAATTAATCTAAGAATTTCTCCTTGTTTTTTTTTTTTTAACAAAAATCGCAGGTCGAGGCCTCGCGGAGAGCAGTTTCTGGTTAGATGGGCCATCCCTAAGCTTCATGATATTGATGCTTTATCAAGGATGGTTGATCCCTCTTTACATGGATCTTATTCTATGAAGTCTTTATCACGCTTTGCTGATATTATATTCTCATGCATTCAGGTACACTTCCTGCCAAAATAAATATATAGCAAATAAACGCGGGCCCATTTGGTAATGGTTTGGAAATGTTTTCTCACTTTTTCAAGGTTTGTCATCAGGAAATGGTCTCAGAATAACATTGTTGCGTTTTTCAATGGAAAACGAAAATTGAAAATAAAAATGAAAAACATTTTCACATTTTGTTGAATAAAAGGGAATTTGTACTGCAGTGGTTGTTTCCCTTTTCATTTTCAACGGAATTGAAACCAAACACATTTTTAGAAACGGGCACGATGCCATTCCCAAAACATTCTCATTTTTATTCTCAACACCTAAAACAAAACTGTTTCGAGAATGCTCCCGAACGGGCTAATTCTGAAGGGACATTTTCATTTTCATACACTACATTTTAAGGTTATCAAAAAATCATACCTTATATTTTAAACTTTAACACTTTTATACCTTCACATTGTTAAATTCTTACTTTTTTCTCAGTCAATAATTAATTTTGACGGTAAAAAGTCCTAAACACCTTTAAAGAAAAACTGAAAAATAAATAAAAAAATCTTGAGAAAAAGCTAAAATTATCTAAATGTGTAGGACATTTAAGTATTCTATAAAGCCAAAATCAAACTTTGACCTAAAAAAAGTAAGAATTTAACATGCATTTAAAATATGCAGGTATAAGAGTGTTAAAATTCAAAATACAAGGTATAAAGTTTTGATAACCTCAAAATGTAGGGTATAAAAATGAAAACAACCCAATTCTGAAGGAAACTTTTCAAACAGAAAATATGGTCTTTTATTTGAATTATCTGTACTTTTCTTGCATGAGAAGTGAACCTTGTAATTACTCTTTTCTTTCAGAGGGAGCCAGAATTTAGGCCTCCGATTTCTGAAATAGTCCGGGAACTATTACAGATGATTTAGAAGAAGCCCCAAGCAATCAGCCAAGGATTGACCCTAATCAGGCAACTATGAGATTGATGTCTCAGTTCTTGATCATGTGCATATGATGAGATTTGAATATTTAATTTTGACAGGATCTCAGTGAATTTTTTTTTTTTCAATATTCTCTGTTAACATAATGACTAGTATTTGTTCTTTTCAAGGACTTGCTAATATATTGTTTCTAAACTCATTCATTCTTTGTGGATATCATCAGCCAAAGTAATTATATCTGGTGTAAAAAAAAAGAGAAAAGAATGTGACGTTTTTATTCTGCCGTGAATATTACTGCAGCTAAATATTCTACAGTGTGGCTTGCCCTTTTTCCTTGAATATTTGGATATTTAACAATATAATGTGTGACAAAGTATTACTATGTTGAATATGCTGGGCAAACAAAGATATAGATGAACCAAACTTTATTATTATACATCATG
>CM046350.1:11599288-11802135 GCA_025403435.1 Artocarpus heterophyllus | reverse complement strand
AAGATGCTGGAGTTAAAATCAGATTGGTCTCAGAAGATGATGTTTCAGAGCTGGAGGATATAGCTAGTGCATGTGGAATTCTTCCCACAGATGGATTGGTCATTAAGGGTGAAGAATTTCGAAACTATGATGAAGTAGAGAGGATAAATAAAATAGACAAAATCTGTGTGATGGGGAACTCTCTTCCTTCTGATAGACTACTTCTGGTGCAATGCTTGAAAGAAAGGCAATGTGGTGGTGGCACTTGGAAGCAGAACGAATGAGTCCCCCACGCTAAAAGAAGCCAATCTTGGCATCTCCATGGGGACTTGGGGCAGCGAAATTGCTAGAGAGAGCTCTGACATATTGTTTATGATGGAAGCTTGAATTCCTTGCTGACCATTATAAGCTGTGGAAGATGTACTTACCACAACATTCAAAAGTACATCCAACTCGAGCTTGTCACAAACATTGCAGGCACATTGATAGCTTCCATCAGCACAATTGGTTGGGAGATACACCGATCACGGGCATTCCTGATTTGGGCAAACCTTATTGTGACAATCCTATCCGGGCCTGCTCTCTTGATGGAGCCACCAAGGGATGAGCTGATGCACAAGTCTCCAGTAAGGCAAACTGAGCCCCTAATATCAAAGCCCATGTGGAGAAATATAGTCATTCAGGCCATATACCAGACCACCATTTTGGTCACCTTTCATTTCAAAGGGCAGGCTATGATGCATCACCAAAAAGGTCAGTAAATCCATGATCTTCAACAGCTTTGTTCTGTGCCAAGTGTTAACCAAGTGAACTCAAGAGAGCTAGAGAAGATGAATGTGTTTAAAGGGACATCGAAATCCATGGTTTGGATTGGCTTGTGTAATCATAGTGGCATTTCAGGCGGGTTTCACTGAGGTGTCACATATTCTGGTGGGAGATGCAAGGTTGAGTTGGGTGCAGTGGAGTGTTGTGTTTTAATAGGAACTGGTTCTTGTTCTGTGGATTTAGCTGCAAAGTATGTCTCAGACTTTATCAAGAAGCGGAAATTAAGCTCTCATGTTGGATCAACTACCATGACACACTCTTCTTCCTCAGATTCCGTCTCCAATCTAGAACTTCCTTTGATGAATTCTGCAAATTCCACATCAGTGTCTTCCTAATTCTTAAGTTGTGTCGTTTGTACTTTTTGAAATAGCCATGTATATTTAAGTTCAATTTAACAGCAAAAAATAAATAAATAAATAATAGGTCCAGGTAGAAACATGTGTTAGCTGACTTGTTTATATTTCAGCTTCATTGAATTTATTTCCTCGCATTTGCCTTTTTCATTGAATTTTTATGCCAGTGGCTTCTTAATTTCTACTCGGTTTTTATTCTTCAGTCTTCTACATTGCATATCTTTCAAGAAAAAATGAAATTTCTAACTAAAAGATGTTATGCAGAAATATAATAGTCATGTGATTCAAAGAAACCGAGGTAATAAGTCTAATTCAGTCAATATATCCACAGTTTAACTGGAAAAGTAAAGATGCAAATTAAGAAGTTTTAGTAAAAAAATTACATATTCACTTCTTTTTCTTTTCTTTTTTTTTTTTTTTGAAGATAATAGGCATGTAAAAATTTGCATTTGAAGTTCTGGATTAATCTCACCTGAGATATTGAAGAAAGTAGTTGAGGCAGCCATTGGTGCGGTGGTGAAGGAGAGTGAATGTGGTGGACGCAGAGCCTACGACTTGAACTTGAACTTGAAGGTTGACTCTCTCTAGTCAACTTAAGGACTGGATATATTATTATTTAATTATTATTTTTGTGAAAACAAATAATTTTATCATTTAACCTCATGGACCACTTGCCTCGTCTTACATATTCTCTCCCGCTGTAGCTATTACATACATGCCACGCTGTAGTTATACGACGACGTTTCGAGTTGTTAATGCTGTACCATAGATTTGTCGTCGTCCCATAATTAAGCACCAAGAAAAAAATAAAAAAAAACGATTGATAAGAAATGTTTTAGATTAGATCTTTTTCTTTGCTAGGCATGAAACATTTAGTAGACTCCAAAAAAAAGTAAGAAGAAACATTTAGAATGCAGAGTATATTTCTTCTTTTTTTTTAAATAAAAGTCGTTTAGTTTTAATCTAAATAATCAAATTTTATATAAAGCAAGAGAATGCCAATGTTTTACTGTCGCAAATATCTGATCCCGTCCCTAAATGGCTTACACGGTTTTGTAATGCTTATTAGACCTGTCATCCTTGGTTATATTTTTATTTCAGTACTAATTTATGCAGAAGGGAATGGCGTTGATTTATTAGAGATTTTATAATGTAGTATACAATAATAATATATATAAATATTTAAAAAATTATTTAAAATTCAAAGAGTATATGTTAAGTACCATAAATATAACCTCACGATATTTTCACACCTGACTATAAATATTAGGGGTGAACAACGGGCGGATAGGCAGTTTTTGGGCAGGTGTGGGCTGTTTTTTTAAGTGGCGGGTTGGCGATTAACCAACCCACAAACCGCCCATGGAGGAGTGGCGGGCGGTTTCGGTTTGGGGGCGGGCGGGTGCGGGCGGGTTGGGTCTACACTAATGTACAATATAATTTTTTGAGCTCTTTTTTATTTAAAAAAAAGTGAAGAAAATTTGTAGAAAATAAAGACGATAATGTATGAAGCATTCTCAACAACAACCAAGTTTGACGCCTAAAGACAATAACCATATTCACAACAAATTAGAAACATAATCATTCATTGCAACAAGAAACATCAACTATATATGAAGTGATGAACAAAGTCAAGAATTCTTGTTCTTCCATAAAACCTGTTCATTGGGTTCGAAAATAACAGGATACTACAGATGAAATGATGAACAAAGTCAAATGTTCTTTTTCTTTTTAAAGAATGAGGAGTGGGAGAGGTTTAGATTAAGTTTTTTTTTTTTTTTTTTTTTTAAGAATTAGGCGGGCGGGTTCGGGTTGAACCCGCCCCCTAAAATTTAAAACCGTACCCGCCCGCCAACATATGTAGGCGGGCGGGTTGAACCCGCCAATGGGCGGGTTGAACCCGCATAGTCTTTTTTTTGGGCGGGCGGGCGGCGGTTGCGGGGCGGTTTTTGTTCACCCCTAATAAATATAGAGTTTGAATCCCCTATACTCAAATTTTTTTTTGAAGGAAGTTGCAATTAATAATAATTTAGGCAAAAGTATATTTGATCATAGAAATACATAAAGGAAAAAAAATTGAACAAAAATTATGAGATAGTAAAATAAAAAATATAAAGCAGTTGAAACTTAAAAATAAAAGGGGGAAAAAAAGCAAAGCATGGATACATCACATTTTGGACTATCGGGCGATAATAGCCACACATGTACTCTTTCATACAGCTAGGATTTAGGTATGTAAAGGACTACTAAGAATGAACAGTACAGCTATTATAATTAGGAAATAAAGGAGTTAAGGACTTTGACAGTGCAAAGCGTATTTAGGAAACTCTCGAGGAAAGATTTCAAAATCAAGTCTCCTTAATTAAGCTAACAATAGTCCTTAATCTTATGAAATGTAAGCAAGATCTTAAGACGCTAGTCAAGAATCATAAGACTACCTTACTCGGCCATTTAGCTATGGCTCAGTTAAATGGAGCCGAATCGGACATGGAGTTTGTAAATGAAATTATATGTAGGAGTCTATTAGGTGATTTTAAACCATTTAAGGCACGTTTGGTTGGGATGAATGGAATGGAGCATAAATCTGATGTTTGGTTTCTTTTCGTAATCGAAATACTCATTCAAAAGTAATGGCCATTTAGCCATCTTGGTTGAATCTTCATTCCTACCATCTATGGAAGGAAAAACGATTCCAATGTTTTTTCCAAAAATTTTCTACTCTTGCCGTCCTATATTTTTTTAACACGTCTCCTTCCTCCTCCATCTGAGCCCCTGCCCATGATGTCCTCCTCTAAGCAGGTCGGCTAACTCGTCGCCCGAGCATCACTGTCCCTTCAGTGAGAATGCGCAGATTCGCCGTCTTCCGCCCCAAAGCTACACAAAACCATCCTTGTTTTGCTTTGTCCAAGCCACCCTCACCCAAAGACACCTAGACCAAACCTCATCAATGCTTGCTCAGACTCACACCTACACTTGAAATGATACTGTTTGCTTTGGGCTTAAGCTCGCACGATTTTGCTCTTAAGATTTACCCCAAAAGGCCCATACCAATAGGAGATGATATCCTTACTTACAAACCATTCTCTATAACTATTCCCAAACAATATGGACTGCACAATCTACTCTTTTTTGTCTTTTTTCGCCTCAAAAGAATTATAATTGTCACACACACAAGGAGGAAAATATAACCTTAAGCCCAAAGGGAATAAAAAAAGATGATTGGCTTTATTTTTTTCCTCCCACCACCACCCCGTATTTACCTAGTTTATTCTATCTTTTTTTTAATGGTAGAAATAAGATATGGTGCTAATGCCACATAACATATGAGAAAATGATGTGTACAATGTGAATTCAAAAATCAAAATTGGCGACGTCACAAAACTAGCTACAATAAAATACAGGAAAGAAGGTTTATATAGACCTACACAAAACAATTAAAAAGACTATATTACCCTTAATGACAAATAAATAAATAAGTTGTCTAACTTAACTCTTAACATATAAAGTACGAATTATATTACTTATAAATATAATTATTGTAGCAAGGTGAAGGGGACATGGAATCTTCCTTGAAATAACTTCGAACTTTTATTGATATTTCATCCAACAACGTCGAAGGAGCAGCGCAAACATAACACTGTAGAACAATTATACTGGCATCAAAGCCTGATTATACTTTTGGAATTTTTAATATTAAGAAACTAAAAAGTATTTATTCATTTCTATTATGGTCAAGGATGTCATTGTCTCCTTCAAGCATGTAACTAATTATAAGTCCAAAATTTCATATGGACTGATAAATCATTATGTGCAACAACTGCAAATCAACCGATGACATGTTTTTGAGAAACGTTGTCCAATCTAGACCAAATTGGCAAACCGACTACGTCTACCGGTCATACTTCTTCATATTATAATGTGCAAGAAAATTAAAGAGTATTTAAGAGTATTGATTCAAAACTATCAAACTAATTTTGATTAAAATAGTATATAAGAGTTTTATACTGTAATTCATGCTTATTTACATCGCAGTAACTATAAGTTTTGGTTGAAACTAAGAATGTTAATATTCCTAAAGACACTTCAAAATAAAAATATCAAATTTAAAATTTAAAATTGTTTACTTTTAATATTAAAATTTATTATATTCCTCAAATACTTTTCATTGTACACCCTAATAGTTAATATTAAAAAAACAAGTCTCTTTGGATATTAAAAAGAAAAAAGATACAAATAGTTACTAGGATGTTTGGGAAGTGTGGTGTGACACCCGAGTATTTTTAATGTATTAAAAATACAATAATTAAGGATTATGCTAAGTAACTTATGAACAATTTTACGGGCTAAATTTTATGCTCGAAAATTTGTTCAGAATTTAAGGAGCAATTTTAGCATCACAAGGATTATTGTTTAAATCTGATTTTTATGAAAAATTCTATAAAAAAGAAAATGAGATTCTCAAGGTTTAAAATCATGTCATAAACTTGAACAACGAATAAATGATATGAAAAATAAACTAAAAAAATTAATTATTGGAGAATGTGTTGCAACAAATTTTAAGATAGAAATATACTATAAGAAATACACAGTATGAAAATTATGCAAAATAAGAATAATATAATGTAAAAATTACACTAATAAAGTTATATAATATAAGAATTATACTAATAAATTTAAGCAATATAAAGGGGTATAGGAATTATACTGCATAAAGTTAAGCAGTATGTAAATTATATTGCATAAAGTAATGTAGTCTAAAAATTAGACTAGTAAAGCTAAGTAGTATAGGAACTATACTATGTAGATGATGTGGAAGTTTGTGGACCTTGAAACACAACATAGGAAATAATGCTAGCAGTATGTGAAATATACTAGCAGTATAAAAAAATACTATCAGTATAAATTTAGATTGTTAAAAAATTGATATGAGACCCACTTTGGTGGCACCTTTAAGATGGGCAAAAAGCCACCTCACCTTTTAAATGCATCAAATTTAGCCTCACAAAAGGAGCTAATTTGGTCTCTATCATTTTTTTCATGTAAAACATGAAAAAAAAAAAAAACATTTTCTGCTCTTCATGGAATCGACCCCCTCCCTTGGGACTCTCTGAAATATTTTTTCAAACCTCAACTCCTGATCAAGCTTAAGAACAAGTTTTAGTCATTGGTGATCAAGTCTAGAACAAGTTCAAGCTACTATGGAGATAAAAATCTAAATTTCTCCTATGAGTTTTTATGATTTTCGTGAGCTTTTGAAGTAGGGTTTTGATAGGGTTTTTGTCATAATTTTTGTGGAAAGGAATAGCAATCCCTTGGACCTTTCAAAGGAGGATCAAAGCAAGGAAAAATCCCTAGGTAAAACCTAACCTTAGTTTTGATTTTATTTTTACACAACAAGTGTTTGTTGTAGTGTCTTTGGAATTTTATATTAAGGTATACATTATGGTATGATTGGTTAATGTTATACAATGATGATGATGGAAAGTTAAGAAAGTAGGGTTTTTGTGTTAAAAATGAAAAGAGTGTTAAACTTTGTTAAAATATAAAATTTAACTAATTTTCAAAGGAATTGGGTCTTTGAGAGTCTTGGAGGCCAATTTATTTTCCAAGCAAAGCATATGATCTGCCAAAACAGAAAGGATAACAATTTTTATGGACAAAGTTTTGTGAAATTTTAAGAGGACTAAATTGTAAAGACTTGTAAATGTTCGACAGAATTGAAAAATAGCAACAAAAAAAAAATCCACTACACAGTTAGAATTTCAAGAAATTTAAAACACAAAAGTTGTAGAAATCGAAACTGTTAAGCTACGTGGTGTTGGAAACAAAGTGCGCAACGAAATTTTAAAAATTTTCATTAGAGTAATTTCCAAAATACAAATTTGACATGTTATATGTATAAATTAGACAAATCTTACTAACCTTTGTGTGAAGAACCTCCGCAGCTTATGAAGAAAAGTAACGTTCTAGAAGAGCCTCAACCAATTGGTCTTCTTTGCTATTCTCTATCCACGACCGAAGTGAGTGTGGGCTCACACGTTCAGCTCTTCCACCGGTAACTCTCCTTCCAACTAATAGAGAGAACCCAAAGCTAGTGTTCGTGATTTGTGAACAAAAGCTCTTAGGGAGTTTTCAGATGCTCACTAGAAGAGTATCACCCTTAATCTCTCAAATTGATCTGTGTAAATCATGAGACTCACTCCCTTTATATAGCTATTGGTCCTGGGGTCAGTCCGTATCAGATTAGGTCTCAAAAACTCGAAACAGAATCAAGTTCGGATCAATATCTGATAAGATTAGATGAAAACGCGTAATCTTATCTCTCGCTGATCGGTAGGCCGAACATTCTGATCGACAGGCTGAACAGGCTAGTTCGGTAGGCCGACCATGTCATTCGGCAGGTCAAACTCCAGAGAAAAAATATCCGCCAATCTTTTATTTTCCACCCTAGATTCTAAATGATAAAGTCTCAGTTTTGACTCAAATAACCCAATAGAGAAGCTATCTGGTCAAAACAAACTTTATCAAGATAATCTCTAAGAAAATAAATCAATTCACAATAATTCTACAAGTTTATCTTGTTCTAATTTGTCCAAAATTAAAACAACCGATAAACAGACATGAATTATCTGATCGCAATAATTCAACAAGTTTATCTTGAACTAATTTCTTACAAAATTAATTCAACCCATAAACAAATATGAATTATTTGATTCTTACAAATTTTAAACCAATCTGATAAATCCGACATAAGTCACTAATTATTGGAAAAGCACGTCGTGTCGTTACAGGACTTTGTGGGCTAGCAAAGGGGACCAAAATGGACCTACAAAGTTCAAGCTTATGATAATTATGAAACCCAATATCCCAGATATACATTTCACAATTATCAACTCCAACGCTACTCCACTAAAAGCTTGGAGCTGCACTCTCAAACTTTATAGAATTACGAAGCTCGTGTAGCTAAGTCTCCATGACATATCATAGTGTATCGTATCCCCATATAATCATCCATAATCGGCTTAAGGACAAATTCTGTCTTACCTTCCCGATTAATTTTATCTCTCACCATTAGAAAACTTACCATCCAAAGATAGTAAACCATTCGGTTATACCTATGTATCCAAATGATTGAGCGCTCTAGTTTTTCAATTCCAGGACAACGCATATAAGAGGATATCATTACTCCTAAAGAGGAGCTATGGATTCCATATCTATGAATAACAAGTCTACGCTATTAAGAGTCATGCCTCCAACGTACCGACATGCATACCACTATAGAGATGTGTGAGTCACCCATTGGTACATCAAAAGACACAAGTCGAGACAATGGGTCCACTATTCATCTCAGGATTAAGATACAATACAAATGACTGTCTAAAGTGAATCGATTTGCCGAGACAAAATTATTAATCCAAATCAATTCACTTTATGTCCCGATCCAACACATCATTATCTATGACAACGCGTCAATGTTTCTATTCACAGAGTCCAACTCTGATGGTCAAGACAAACCATCTCCTATAAGGGATATAGACAACATAACAATCTTTACATGAATAAAGTGTCCAACTTTATTCCCTCGATTGTCACAGAGTCCAACTCTGATGGTCAAGACAAACCATCTCCTATAAGGGATATAGACAACATAACAATCTTTACATGAATAAAGTGTCCAACTTTATTCCCTCGATTGCGGATCATATGTTTTAGACCGTCACCTTAAGAATCGTGTCTTCCGCATAATCAGTCCATCATATGCCCAATTCTTAAGGTTTAGACTGATAGTCTCAGACTACTGTTTGCTTATCATACATTCAACAAATATGAACGTAAAGAGGACAAGATTTGGTATATATAAAAGAATAAATTCTTTATTGATAAAAATGTCTCAAAAAACGTATTACATTTTTACTCTTTAGGGCATACATGTCTAACAATCTCCCACTTGCACTAAGTGAGTAAATACAGCAAATTTCGCATCCCCATAGCTTCCACATGCCTCTCGAAGACTCTCCCAGTAAGTGTTTTTGTAAATGGATCAGTTAAATTGTCCTCTGACGCGATCTTGCACATCGTGACATGCCCGCCCTCAACGAAGTCCTTTATCACATGATACTTCCGATCAATATGCTTACTCTTCTTGCGAAATCTTGGTTTCTTAGCATTAGCTACCGCCGTACTGTTATCACAGTACAGTGATACCGCTTTATCCATACCAGGAACTACCTCAAGATCCCTAAGGAACTTACGGAGCTACACTGCTTCTTTCGAGGCATCACTAGCCGCCACATACTCGGCCTCCATCGTTGAATTCGAAGTGCAATATTGCTTCACACTTCTCCAACTGATGGCACCGCCACCCAGAGTAAACACAAACCCCGAAGTCAATTTCCTAGAATCTAGATAGGATTGAAAATCTGAATCAGTGTATCCTAAAGGAGTTAAATCCTCACCCGAATACACAAGCATATACCCTCGAGTCCTTCTCAGGTACTTGAAAATATGCTTTACCGCAACCCAATGGTTTGGTCCTGGATCCGCCTGAAATCGACTCACAATCCTGACCACATAGCTAATATCTGGTCGTGTGCAAAGCATGGCATACATGAAACTACTCACTGTTGAAGCATAAGGCACCTTCTTTATGTATTCTCTTTCTTCATAAGACTTTGGAGAGTCTTTCTTAGAAAGAGTAATTCCAGACCTAGATGGTTGCCCACCTTTCTTGGAATCCTGCATTGCAAATCTCCTGAGAATTTTATCTATGTAGCCGACCTGAGACAAAGCTATCATTTTGTTCTTCCTATCCCGAAAGATCTGGATACTGAGAACAAAATTAGCCTCACCCAAGTCCTTCATGTCAAACTGCTTGGTCAACCATAATTTGACCGATGACAATGCCCAACGTCATTGCCAATTAGCAGAATGTCATCTACATAGAGCAGTAGAAAAACCACATTCTCATCCTTAATGTGTTTGTAAACACATGGTTCATCCGCATTTTGTGAGAACCCATAAGTCTTGATCACTTGATCAAATCTTATGTTCCAAGAACGAAAAGCCTGCTTAAGTCCATAAATAGACTTCAGCAGCTTACAAACCTTACCCTCTTGACCCACGACCTTGAACCCGTCTGGTTGTTCCATATAAATGGACTCATCAAGATAGTTATTCAGAAAAGCTATTTTGACATCCATCTGCCAAATCTCGTAGTCGAGAGCGGCAGCTATGAACAAGAGAATCCGGATGGACTTAAGCATGGCTACATGCGAAAAGGTTTCTTCATAATCGATTCCTTCCTTTTGCGTATAACCCTTAGCTACCAATCTAGTCTTAAAGGTTTCGACCTTTCCATCCACTCCTCTTTTCCTCTTGTAGATCCACTTATACCCTATGGGTTTTACCCCTTCGGGAAGATCCACAAGCTCTCAGACCCGATTAGTCTTCATAGACTTCATCTCTATGTTCATGGCCTCTGCCCAGAGTCTTGAATCAACATCCTCCATGGCTTCTGCGTAAGTATAAGGATCCCTGTCATGTCATCTGGTTCAGCCAAGAAGACCTCCCCATTGAACATATACCTCTCAGGTTGACGCCCGATCCTCCCACTACGCCGAAGCCCCTGAGGTTGTTGTTCAGGTTTGTTTGGTTTTTCTACACCGATCGGAATGGTTTCGTTCAGAACCTCCGAAGTGAACGGATCACCCCTTAACTCCTCAAGCACCACTTTGCTTCGAGGTTTAAAGTCGTTCATGTAACTCTCCTCAAGGAAAGTTGCATTAGTTGAAACCATGACTTTATTTTCCTTTAGGTTATAAAAATAACCCCCTTTAGTCCCTTTTGGATATCCTACAAACACGCAAACTTTCAAACGTGCTTCCAACTTATTCGGATCCTTAAATAGGACATGAGCGGGACATCCCCATATGCAAATATGGTTTAAGGATGTCTTCCGTCTTGTCCACAACTCGTGAGGAGTTTTAAGGACCAATTTTAAAGGCACATTGTTCAAAAGATAACATGCAGTTTGTAGTGCATATCTCCAAAAGGATAAAGGCAATGATGAATAACTCATCATTGACCTAATCATGTCCAAAAAAGTCCTATTCCTTCTCTCCGCTACGCCATTCTGCTGCGGAGTGCCCGGCGTAGTCAAATGGGATAAAATCTCATTCTCTAACAAGTATCCCAAGAACTCATCAAAAAGGTATTCCCCACCTCGATCAGATCGTAGTGTCTTTATGGGTCTACCCAATTGCTTTTCCACTTCAGTCCGAAACTCCCTGAACTTATCATAAGTTTCGCTTTTGTGGTGCATCAGGTACACATACTCATATCTTGAGTAATCGTCAATAAAAGTGACGAAGTACTCATACCATCCTCGTGCCTGGATGTTCATCAGCCCGCAAACATCACTATGCACAAGTTCTAGAACCCCTTCGGCCTTATTGCCCTTAGACCCGTATGGTCTTTTGGTCATTTTACCCTCCAAAACAAGATTCATATTGAGGTATAGATTCCACCTTTAAGTTACTTAAAGGTCCATCCCTTACCAACCTTTGAATCCTATTCAGGTTAATATGGCCAAGGCGCAAATGCCAAAGATAAGTCTTATTAGAGTGAGAAGTTTTAAGTCTTTTTGAGTCATTATCATTTATCTCAGCATTAAGCAACAAGTCCATCTTAGGTTTGATAAAATATAGATTATTTTGCATCCATCCAGAATAGATAAAAGATTTGTTTTTACGAATCACCACTTTTTTATTAAAAGATACCACATAGGAGTCTTTAAATAAAAAAGATACAGAAATTAAATTCCTTTTAAATTTAGGAATATAAAAATAATTTCATAAAATTAAATTCCTATAATTATCAAAGTAAAGATGGACATCTCTCACTGCTTCCGCTGAGACCAAGGATCCATCGCCCATCCAAAGCGTTAAGTCTTCACACAGCAGACTTCTCGTTTCTTTGAATCTCTGCAGAGAAACACAAATATGATTAGTTGCACTAGAATCTATGACCCAGATGTCACTGGATTCCTCAACCAAACAAGTTTCTAAATATAGAAGATCACACCTACCTCCCTTGGACAGGAAGTCCTTGCAATGCTTCTTTATATGCCCTACCTTACCACAGAAGAAGCACTTAAGCTTCTTTGGGTTCTTCTTCTTCTTTTTCTTGCTCTTGGTACCAGCAAGAATAGAAGACTTCCCGTTCTTAGCCCGTTGCTTCTTTACATTCCCTAAGTTAGGATTGGAACTATAAGCAGCTACCATGTTGGCCTCACCACCAACAGGAGACTCCCTGATCAGCAGTTCAAACTCCTGTAACTGTTTCATCAGTTTTGTCAAGGTCATATCCCGTCTATTGCTTAAATTAAAAGTAGCTCTAAACGGAATAAATTCCTTAGACAGAGTCTCAAAGACCATAGTCATCTGAGTTTCAGCATCGATGTCGGCTCCATTGGTTTGAGCCGCAGCGAAGTAACCCATGACCAACATCATGTGTTCCTTTACAGATGTCCCCGGTCTCTGTCGACAGTTTAAGAGTTTCCGAAGCGCCCCTTGTCGCTTTGTTATGGCCTGGCCTCCAAACATGTCCCCAAGATTATCCAAGATCTGCTTCGCAGTCTCATAATCCTGATGTTGAGCCTACAACATGTTGTTCATGCTAGCCATAGCATAGCAGCGGGCCTGATCATTAGCATCTTTTCAGCGATCGTACGCTTAGAATTGCTCATTACTTGAGTCTCCCGTAGGCTCGGGAGGACAAGGGGTTGTCAGTACATATTTCAGTTTCTCAAAGGATAGGACGATGTCCAGGTTTCGTTTCCAATCGTTATAATTCTCATCGGTTAATTGGTTTTTGTCAAGTATTGATGATAAAGCGTTTTTAGACATTTTCAATCTACAATAAAGAATCATATACCAAACATAAGCAAACATATGATAATAGTTTAGTAAGATAACAAAATCATATAAAATCATATAAATGTGTTTATGTGTTAAAACCTTGAAAATATCACAACCTTACAACGATAATTCCCAACTCAGAATTCAACAAGCTCCTAGGGAAGTCATGCCAAATTCAATCAGGAACACAGATCCCCTCCTGATTAATATATGCCATCCAGGACCCGTATGATCTAGCATATACTAATAATCGTTTCTTTGGCCATTAATTTTATTAACAGAGCTCTTAGGGGAGGTTGATAATAAAATTAACGTGAGTGTATAACCACCGTTTCAATATTTTATCCATGATTTATAATCACCACCTAGGGGTGTGCAACCATAAATCATACTAAAATACCTTATCCTTTCAGAGATCCAATCTGGTACATGATAGAAATCCCTTCCTAGGGGTTGGGACCACCATGTTCTTCCTATGGACCAACGATGGAGGCCTTAGGTCCTCTCTTCGAAAACCTTATCCCACTCAATCTTTTGAGTTATAAATTTTACGAGATTTTATCACAAAATTTCAAAACAATAACATGGAAAAATGTTTTGAAATTGGTTGAGTTTAACCAAAGAGCTTTTTTAAGTTTTAATTCTTGTTTGAAACTGGACTTTTGGGTATAAAATAGCTATATTTGGTTCGGGGGGCAAAAATGTCAGGATTTTTATGTTTTGGACCAAAACCGTAAAACTATGTCAAATTGGATTTTTACTGAGAAAATGTTGGTTTTTGCACTGACATTGGCAATGAGTAACCATAGGTTTCAAGTTTGAAAGGATTAAGAGTTTTTATTAAGTAAGAATGAGACAATAACGTTAAAGGCGAAAACGTAAAGATTTTTGCATCATGGGTCAAAACTATAAAGTTTTGATAAAATAGATTTTAATAAAAGGAAAACTATTATTATGTTTTTCAGTAATGTTATGAGAAGTAAAGAAATATAAGTTTTGGTTTAAAATAGGTTTCGAAAGTTTTCCAAGACCCGTTAAGGGCAAAATGACCAGTCTTCATAAAAAGGCCAAAAACAAACCCCATAACAACTAAATTAGGAAAAAGCCCATAAGTGAGAATTTTTCTGCACCCAGTAAGTATCATGATGGTAAAGTAAACCGGAAGTTTAGTAAAGTTATAAGGCTTGTGAAAAACTCGTTAAGGATAAAATTGTTATTTTTAAGAAAACAGCTAAAACGAAGCCAAACACTCCAAATTAGCAAAACGCCCTTAGACGAAAAATGTTTCACACCACGTTAAGTAACAAAACCGTCTAGTAAGACATAGAATTTGATCAAGGACTGTTCAAGTTAAGTAATGAAATAATGAACTGATAAGAACGAAGTTAAGTAAAAGGAATGAACGGTTAATGTTTAAGTACCATTATCGATCGAGTAAGTCGATAATAAGAAAAGTTAGCTAATAGTTAGGTATCATTTAAAACAGGACACAGAACCCAACTAATAAAAAGAAAAAGGAATGAGACGAGAATGCTAGAGTTAAGTCTAGGTAAGTCTCAAACCTCACCTATAACATGAAGAAAATAATTTTTAAATGCTTTATAGATGTTTGCAAATGCATTTGTAATTGTCATGCAAGTTGTTTTTAAAGTGTGTTGCATATGTCATGCATCATGTTTAAGTTCAAGTCATGATTTGTAATGTGTTGGCAATTGCTATATTTAATGTTTTAATACTAAGTTGTAACACATGGTATATTTAGCATTTGATATGCTCACTAAAGATACAATAAGGTAAACCAAATATGTTAATTAAGTGTCACACTAGCCTTTTTGATATAAGATATACAAGTTATGTTAAAGTTATGACCTCGTTGTTTAATGATCTCAAGACTTCCATAAGGGAAGCATGATGCTATGTTAAAGTAACGATCTCATGATCAATGATATTAATACGAACTTAAAACCCACAAGATAAAGTAAGAAAAGAATGATGATAAGAGTTCAAATAAGTTATGAATGATAATAAAAAGTTCATAATTAAATGTTTATAAATGAGTATAAATAGAATCATATATTATGACATTGCTTACATCCTCTTTCGTGATATATCTATGTGATATGTTTAAGAAAAATATTTTAAGAAAGGTATTGCGGAAAATGTTTATGAAAAACATTTTGTAAAAAATGTTACAAGAAAGGTTCACAGAGAAAGTTTTATGATAAAAGTTTAAAAGCAATGTTTATGATGAATATTATAATATTTTGTGAGATTATATTTGAATTTAGTTAGTGAAAACTCGTTATAAATTCCTTCATGCTGTAGATAGTCTTATAGGAGACCGGTATATTGGTTGAAGAACTCGATGTCGCAGAGAGACAAATATGATGATTGGGTATAGATACCACTACAATTTGTTTATGATGCTTAAAGAAAAAAGTTTTCTACTATTTGAAATAGTTTTTTAAAAGTTTTAAGAAAATAAATGTTTAAGAAAATATCTTACAAGAAATATTTTACGAAAACAATTTAAAAGATATATTTTGTGAAATATTTTGAAATTTTTTTTAAAGAGTTTAAAGAAAATAAATGTTTATATGAAAAGTATTTTATAAGATATTAAATTTTATACTTATGTTTCAAATTATTGTTGCAACAGGTGTTGTAGCTGCCGGGTATAATCACCTGTCTCCAGCCCAGGGCTCTGGCTATGCGGGTATCATAAAAGATTGCTAGTGAATGGTCCGGTGGCCTAAAAACACAAAAGAGTGGTCGGTCCCACTTTTCAGGCAAACAACTAGTACGGTATACCCCCAAGACCAAAACCCATTTACTTGGGCAAAGTACCCAACCACTCAACACACAACTAACTTGAGATGGGGCCTCTATCCCCAACAAAAATCATAATTATTACTAAGACAGGATAGTTACTCTCAAAGCAAAGTCTTTACATATAATAAAGTGTTTGTCTGAAACAAAAAAAAAAAAAAAAAAAAGATTTGTTTAAACAAAATGGAAAACCATGTGAAAATGCCAATTTGATATTGCAGAAGTTTTAGCCCAATGATCCTAGTGCAGTTAATACAAGGGTGAATTTTTAAATTTTGAACGCAAATGATATGTTTGGTCAATGGCAGAAACCAAAATATTTCTGACTGGAGGAAACGAAGGAAAATCAAAATGAAGAAAAAGACCACAAATGGGAGAGATTATGTAGTTTCATTCATTGATTATAGAGTAGAGTTTTATAGACAGAGAAAACTCTGAAATCAGGCCAACAAGGAAATTTCTGAGCAAAGCTCAAAAGAAAGAAAAAGAATTAGACTTTTTGACAGTTGCCTGTTGAGTTTCAGAAGGAAAAATTTTACCACACCGTTTAAAGCAAAAGCAACTCATCTGATGTCCATGGAGCTTATTAACGTTAAACGGCCTAAAATGCAGAATCAAAGTCAAAAGATGGGGTTAAAAAGAAAAGAGAAACTTTGTCAGAAAAAAATTATTATATCCTTATGGAGACCACGCTAGGTCCAAAATAACCACCCAAACTGTCAAAAAGCAAAAATAAAATCAATCCAAGAAAGTAAAAAAGAAAAAAGAAAAAATTATTAAATAACCCAACACATTTTTCTCAAGTTATCCCACATTTTCTCAAGAAAAAAGAAAATCACCTTGAAAACATCTCATCCACATGCAATCCCACCGAGAGCATAATCTGCAGAAATTGAAAAAAAAAAAAAAGGAGATGATGAACTTACTTTGGGGGAGGGATGAGCAAGCTTGGCATTGAAGCCCAACTGGGCCTCAAGATCTCGGTGGGTCCGGCGACCGGACGGCGACAAGTCTGGCGAGGTGGGTCTGAGGAATCTCTCAAATATGGCCATGACCAAGAACATGGAAATCAGAATGGCCGTAGCAACAAACCCAAACGACACCGCATTGACCTTAAAGGTTATATTTGATCATAGAAATACATTAAAGGAAAAAAATGAACAAAAATTATGAGATAGTAAAATAAAAAATATAAAGAAGTTGAAACTTAAAAATAAAAGGGGGAAAAAAGCAAAGCATGGATAACTCACATTTTGGACTATCGGGCGATAATAGCCACACATGTACTCTTTCATACAGCTAGGATTTAGGTATGTAAAGGACTACTAAGAATGAACAGTACAGCTATTATAATTAGGCAATAAAGGAGTTAAGGACTTTGATAGTGCAAAGCATATTTAGGAAACTCTCGAGGAAAGATTTCAAAATCAAGTCTCCTTAATTAAGCTAACAATACTCCTTAATCTCATGAAATGTAAGCAAGATCTTAAGACGTCAGTCAAGAATCATAAGACTACCTTACTCAGCCATTTAGCTATATGTAGGAGTCTATTAGATGATTTTAAACCATTTAAGCCACGTTTGGTTGGGATTAATGGAATGGAGCATAAATCTGATGTTTCGTTTCTTTTAGTAATCGAAGTAGTCATTCAAAAGGAATGGCCATTTAGCCATTTTGGTTGAATCTTCATTCCTACCATCTGTGGAAGGAAAAACGATTCCAATGTTTTTTATAAAAAATTTTCTACTCTTGCCGTCCTATAATTTTTTAACACGTCTCCTCCCTCCTCCATCTTAGCCCCCGCCCATGTTGTCCTCCCCCAAGCAGGCCGGCTAACTCGTCGCCCGAGCACCACTGTCCCTTCAACGAGAATGCCCAGATTCGCCGTCTTCCGCCCAAAGCTACACAAAACCATCCTTGTTTTGCTTTGTCCAAGCCACCCTCACCGAGAGACACCTAGACCAAACCTCATGAATGCTTGCTCAGACCCACACCTACCCTTGAAATGATACTGTTCGTTTTAGGCCTAAGCCGCACAGTTTTGCTTTTAAGATTGAAAAAATGAGACAATTAGCCCAATTACGTTTATTGAATTAAAATATGACTCAAATTTCTAAAAATTCTATAAATGTCTTATAATGATATCATTAAAATTATTTATATGTAATTATATAGTATAATATGTAATATCATTAAGATAATTACTATATCATTAAGGACATTTTTAAGATATTTTAAATATTATGTTAGATTATAATTCCAAAACAATAATTTGAACACGTATTGTAATTTTTTCTTTGGAGATTTACCCCAAAAGGCTCATACCAATTGGAGATGATATCCTTACTTACGAACCATTCTCTATAACTATTTTCAAACACTATGAACTGCACAATATACTTTTTCTTGTCCTTTATCGTCTCAAAAGAATTATGGTTGTCACACAAACAAGGAGGAAAATATACCCTAAAGCCCAAAGGGAAGAAAAGAAGACGATTGACTTTTATTTTTTCCTCCCACCACCGCCCGTATTTACCTTGTTTTATTCTATCTTTTTTTTAATGGTAGAAATAAGATATGGTGCTGATGCCACATAACATATGAGAAAATGATGTATACAATGTGAATTCAAAAATCAAAATTGGGGATAAAACAAAACTAGCTACAATAAAATACAGGAAAGAAGGTTTATATAGACTTACACAAAACAATTAAAAAGACTATATTACCCTTGATGACAAATGAATAAATAAGTTGTCTAACTTAACTCTTAACATATAAAATACGAATTATATTACTTATAAATATAATTATTGTAGCAAGGTGAAGGGGACAAGGAATCTTCCTTGAAATAACTTCGAACTTTTATTGATATTTCATCCAACAATGTCGAAGGAGCAGCTCAAAAATAACAGAGTAGAACAATTATACTGGCATCAAAGCCTGATTATACTGTTGGAATTTTTGATATTAAGAAACTAGAGAGTATTTATTCATTTCTATTATGGTCAAGGATGTCATTGTCTCCTTCAAGCATGTAACTAATTATAAGTCCAAAATTTCATATGGACTGATAAATCATTATGTGCAACAACTGCCAATCAACCGATGACATGTTTTTGAGAAACGTTGTCCAATCTAGACCAAATTGGCAAACCGACTACGTCTACCGGTCATACTTCTTTGTATTATAATGTGCAAGAAAATTAGAGGGTATTTGAGAGTATTGGTTCAAAAGTATCAAACTAATTTTGATTAAAATAGTAGATAAGTAAAATAGCATATAAGAGTTTTATACTGTAATTCACGCTTATTTACATCGTAGTAACTATAAGTTTTGGTTGAAACTAAGAATATTAATATTCCTAAAGGCACTTCAAAATAAAAATATCAAATTCAAAATTTAAAATTATTTACTTTTAATATTAAAATTTATTATATTCCTCAAATACTTTTCATTGTACACCCTAATAGTTAATATTAAAAAAACTAATCTCTTTGGATATTAAAAAGAAAAAAGATACAAATATCCACTAGAATGTTTGGGAAGTATAGTGTGACACCCGAGTATTTCTAATGCATTAAACATGCAATAATTAAGGATTATGCTAAGTAACTTATGAACAATTTTACGGGCTAAATTTTATGCTTGAAAATTTGTTTAGAATTTAAGGAGCAATTTTAGCATAACAAGGATTATTGTTTAAATCTGATTTTTACGAAAAATTCCATAGAAGAGAAAATGAGATTCTCAAGGTTAAAAATCATGCCATAAACTTGAACAAGGAATAAATGATATGAAAAATAAACTAGAAAAATTAATTGTTGGAGAATGTGTTGCAACAAATTCTAAGACAGAAATATAGTATAAGAAATACACAATATAAAAATTATGCAGTATAAGAATAATACAATGTAAAAATTACACTGATAAAGTTATATAATATAAGAATTATACTGATAAATTTAAGCAATATAAAGTAGTATAAGAATTATACTGCTTGCATAAAGTTAAGCAGTATAGAAATTATATTGCATAAAGTAATGTAGTCTAAAAATTAGACTAGCAAAGCTAAGCAGTATAGGAATTATACTGTGTAGATAATGTGGAAGTTTATGGACCATGAAACATAACATAGGAAAGAATGCTAACAGTATAAAAAAATACTATCAGTATAAATTTAAACTGTTAAAAAATTGATGTGGAACCCACTTTGGTGGCACCTTTAAGGTGGGCAAAAAGCCACCTCACCTCCTAAATGCATCAAATTTAGCCTCACAAAAGGAGCCAATTTGGTCTCCATCATTTTTTTCACATAAAACATGAAAAAAAAAAAAACCTCATTTTCTCCTCTCCATGGAATCGACCCCCTCCCATGGGACTCTCTGAAATATTTTTTCAAACCTCAACTCCTGATCAAGCTTAAGAACAAGTTTTAGTCATTGGTGATTAAGTCTAGAACAAGTTCAAGCTACTATGGATATAAAAATCTAAATTTCTCCTATGAGTTTTTATGATTTTCTTGAGCTTTTGAAGTAGGGTTTTGATAGGGTTTTTGTTATAATTTTTGTGGAAAGGAGTAGCAACCCCTTGGACTTTTCAAAGGAGGATCAAAGCAAGGAAAAATCCCTAGGTAAAACCTAACCTTAGTTTTGATTTTATTTTTACACAACAAGTGTTTGTTGTAGTGTTTATGGACTTTTATATTTAAGGTATACATTATGGCATGATTGGTTAATGTTATACGATGATGATGATGGAAAGTTAAGAAAGTAGGGTTTTTGTGTTAAAAATGAAAAGATTGTTAAACTTTGTTAAAATATAAAGTTTAACTAATTTTCAAAGGAATGGGGTCTTTGAGGGCCTTCGAGGCCAATTTAGTTTCCAAACAAAGCATATGATTTGGCAAAACATAAAGGATAACAATTTTTATGAACAAAGTTTTATGAAATTTTAAGAGGACTAAATTGTAAAGACTTGTAAATATTCGACAGAATTGAAAAATAGCAACAACAAAAAAATCCACTACACAGTTAGATTTTCAAGAAATTTAAAACACAAAAGTTGTAAAAATCGAAACTGTTAAGCTACGTGGATGGTTCTCGAAAATTCTGCACGGTCTGTGAGTTATAAATTTTACGAGATTTTATCACAAAATTTCAAAACGGTAGCATGGAAAAACATTTTGAAATTGGTTGAGTTTAACCAAAGAGCTTTTTTAAGTTTTAATCCTTGTTAACAACTGGACTTTTGGGTATAAAACAATTATATTTGGTTCGGGGGGCAAAAATGTCAGGATTTTTTTGTTTCAGACCAAAACCATAAACCTATGTGAAATTAGATTTTTACTAAGAAAATGTTAGTTTTATGCACTAACATGGGCAGTGAGTAACCATAGGTTTCAAGTTTGAAAGGATTAAGAGTTTTTATCAAGTAAGAATGAGACAATAACATTAAGGGTGAAAACGTCAAGATTTTTGCATCATGCATCAAAACTGTAAAGTTTTGATAAAATAGATTTTAATAAAAGGAAAGCTGTTATTTTATTTTTCAGTAATATTATGAGAAGTAAAGAAATATAAGTTTTGGTTTAAAACAAGTTTCGAAAGTTTTCTAAGATTTGTTAAGTGTAAAATGGCCAGTCGTCATAAAAAGGCCAAAAACAAACCCTGTAACGGCTGAATTAGGAAAAAGCCCATAAGTGAGAATTTTTCTGCACCCCGTAAGTATCGTGATGGTAAAGTAAAACGGGAAGTTTAGTAAAGTTACATGGCTTACGAAAAACCCGTTAAGGGTAAAATTGTCATTTTCAAGAAAACGGCTAAAACAAAGGCGAACACTCCAAATTAGCAAAACACCCTTAGACAGAAAATGTTTCGTACCACGTTAAGTAACAAAACCGCCTAGTAAGACTTAGAATTTAATCAAGGTCTATTCAAGTTAAGTAACAGAATAATGAACTGATAAGAACGAAGTTAAGTAAAAAGAATGAATGGTTAATGTTTAAGTACCATTATCGATCGTGTAAGTCGATAATAAGAAAAGTTAGCTAATAGTTGAGTGTCATTAAAACAGGACATAGAACCTAACTAATAAAAAGAAAAAGAAATAAACAAGAATGCTAGAATTAAGTCTAGGTAAGTCTCAAACCTTACCTATGGCATGAAGAAAATAATTTTTAAATGCTTTATTGATGTTTGCAAATGTGTTTGCAATTGTCATACAAGTTGTTTTTGAAGTATGTTGCATGTGTCATGCATCATGTGTAAGTTCAAGTCATGATTTGTAATGTGTTGGCAATTGCTATGTTTAATGTTTTAATGCTAAGTTGTAACACATGGTATATTTAGCATTTGATATGCTTACTAAAGATACAATAAGGTAAACCAAATATGTTAATTAAGTGTCACACCAGCCTCTTTGATGTAAGGTATATAAGTTTTATTAAAGTTATGACCTCGTTGTTCAATGATCTTAAGACTTCCATAAGAGGAGCATTTTGCTATGTTAAAGTAACAATCTCATAATCGATGATATTGATACGAACTTAAAACCCACAAGATAAAATAAGATAAGAATGATGATAAGAGTTCAAATAAGTTATGAATGATAATAAAAAGTTCATAATTGAATGTTTATATATGAGTATAAATAAAATCATATATTATGACCTTGCTTGCATTTTCTTTCATGATATATCTATGTGATATGTTTACGAAAAATATTTTAAGAAGGTATTGCAGAAAATGTTTATAAAAAACATTTTGTAAAAAATGTTACAAGAAAGGTTCACGGAGAAAGTTTTATAATAAAAGTTTAAAAGCAATGTTTTACGACGAATATTATAATATTTTGTGAGATTATGTTTGAATTTATTGAGTAAAAACTCATTATAAATTCCTTCATGCTGTAGCTAGTTCTACAGGAGATCGGTATGACTAGTTGAAGAGCTCGGTGTCGCAGAGAAACAGATGGGATGGTTGGATATAGTTACCACTACAATTTGTTTCCGCTGCTAAAGAAAAAGTTTTCCACTATTTGAAATAGTGTTTTAAAAGTTTTAAGAAAATAAATGTTTAAGAAAATATCTTATAAGAAATGTTTTACGAAAACAATTTAAAAGATATATTTTGTGAAATATTTCAAAATTTTTTTTAAAGAGTTTCTAAAAAATAAATGTTTATATGAAAAGTATTTTATAAGATATCAAATTTTATACTTATGTTTCAAATTACTGTTGTAATAGATGTTGTAACTGCAATAGTTTAAGGTATGATCGAAAGGAATAAAAAATTATGTGATATTTTTCTTACTAGTAAGTAAGATCAAATTTAAAAAAACATGGTTAAGCAAGCTAAGTGATAGCCTGAAAATACATGTCATTACAACTAGTTAGAACCAATTGTTAGAATTAATTTCAATTAAAACATTATAGCATGTGAGAGTTTTATACTATAACAATTTTTACTTTTTAATATAGCTACTGAGAATTTTATACTATTTATTAGTTAAAACTAATTGATTTTAACTGAGAGCCAACCATCCTGTATTGCAAACTACCTCAAGATTTTCCATTGAAGAAAACCTTACCTCAAGATTTTTAGTAACTAATTTTTTTCTATCTTATTTTTTAAACTGTAGAGATAACTTTTAAGTTATCGAGATCGTCTTGCAAGGACGAACTACAGTCTCGTCGAATATCATTCAAGCCATAGTCAGGGAGAGAAAAAAGCAATTAAGCGTTGAGGTGATGGTTCACACTCCCAAAATCATCCGCGGAAGCTTTGAGTTTTGAGTTTTGAGGGTTTTGCTTTACTGCCCACTTAATTAGAGGCCTAATGGCGGCCTTCATGGGAAAAGAAAGGAAAAAAAGCCGTATTTTTTAGCGTAAAAAATTTTAAAAAAATGTGCGTTACTAAAATTAGTGAGATTATTTGAGATTTGCTTCTTGGGTGCAGGGTGAAGGATATTCGAGGAATATAATAGATTTTAATATTAAAAATAAATAATCTTAAATTTTTAAAATTAATATTTTTGTTTTGGTGTGCTTTAAAGAAATATTGGGATGTAAATAAAATTAACTTAAAATCACATATCAAGGGACGACAGTTTTAACAACCCATATACTCTATTATTATAAGAAAACATGTACTCAAATATTTTAACAATTCGTTAAGAGTTCATTTGGTAAATAAATTTGAATTAGTGATTTGATTTGGATTTGTGTGATTTGAATTAGTAATTTAAATTGTTATCTGAATTGACGTTTGGATGTACATTTAAGTTTTAATTTGAGTATGAAATAAAATTGAAATTTATGTTTGAAGAGGTAATGAAAAGAGTTTTTGATTTATTAACAAATTTAATAAAATTTTAATGTTAATAATCCTAAAAAAGATGCAATATAGATCTTAATTTATTCATCTCTTCATTAGAAACACAATAAGAAAATAATCATCTTAATTGGATATCAAATGAAGAAGTTATGAAAGTTTTAGTTTTTACTGTAACAGAGATATTCGAGCATTAAAAATTTAAAGGGAGTTAGAACTCTAAAAACTTGATACTCATATGATTTAAATTTTGAAAGAAACAAACACATATCTAAAAAAATCTTAATACTAAAATTTAAATTTAGATCCACTAAATACACACCAAACAAACAACCTCTGAGAAATTGACTGTCGTTACGAGTGCAGAATTCTTGGGCAAAATATTCGGCTACAGCGCGCTCTTTCCTTGTAATGACAAGTTATAATTGTTCTAGAGGAACGCATATAGCGGAGATTCAAACAAAGTAGAAATTTGGACCATCACTAATTAATACTTTTAGAGGCATGTTTGGATTCGAACCTTTTTGTTGCTTTGTGCCACAGGCAAAAAAAGAAAGAAAGGTTTTTTTCTTTTCATTTGCCATAAAAAGCTTATTAAGTAGAAAAAGGACAAGGAGACTTATCCCCATCCAAAAAAATAAAATAAAATATAAAGAATGAGAAAAATAATAGATTGTTGTAATTTTTTAAAGTAAATATTAGATTTTAAAAATATTTATAGTAAATAATAAAAAAAATTATCGATAAAAAATATTTTTACTCATAGTAAATACATAAGCAAAAAAATTACTGATTAATTTTTTTTTGCTTTTATTTATTATAAATATTTTTAAAACTTAATATTTATTTTAAAAAGTTTTAAAAAAATTATTTATTTTACTTTTTAAATAAAAAATACAAAATAATCACAACAAAATAAACAACACCAGGGCAAGGAGAAAAACAAAACAACGCGTTGACGACGAAATGCTATGCTTCTAAGATCACAAGCTGCCAGTCCTCAAAAGGTTGACTTCCACAACAAAAGTCCACGTAGAAACGTAAGAAAACTAACTTGTAAGACGTTTCATAAAACTTTATAAGCCTTTTGAAATGATAGTTAAAACTATTTTTTGCAACAATATAAAAGCTCTCGTATATATAAAAAGTAAAAAATTATTTCAACATAAAAGTTATCACATATTACAATTTTTAAATCAAAATTGTTAACTTCAACCTTTCCTCCAAACAACTTATTAATTTAAAAGTATGACATATTAATACTTTATACTATAACAAACTTTTCTTTTCTCATCGTAGTTATCAAACACTGTTTAAGACTTGTAAATATTTTTATTATAATTTTATCTCGGTCCCCTAATTTTAAGATGGACGATAGCGTGTTTGCTTGGACTCAATAAAACGAGTGCACGAACCTTCAATGAAGTTTCACTTTCCGCTTATTGCACCTTTGAAAGGCCTTCCCTCAAGATCGCCAAAACATAACCGGACGCTTGATTGCGTTAGGTCATCTCTGATCTCTCTACCACTTTTTACAATATA
This sequence comes from Artocarpus heterophyllus, assembly GCA_025403435.1. Lineage (NCBI taxonomy): Eukaryota > Viridiplantae > Streptophyta > Magnoliopsida > Rosales > Moraceae > Artocarpus > Artocarpus heterophyllus. Next base: position 11,776,354 of record CM046350.1, on the reverse strand, counting down.
TATTGGAGATCGATCAACAACAACATCGAACCAAATTAAGGAAATTAATTATTATCTTTTTCTTTTCACTTATTATCTATCTATTCATTTTATACTCAAAGTTATTATATTCATATTCGTCTTTCATGCCGGGTAAAATTAAGAGATATAGTTAAAAATGACCGGTTTTAATGGAGATTTCAAATGAATAATTCAAGTTTTTAAAAATTAAAAAATGGCTGATCCAAAACTATCCTAGATCTACCGTCGCCGTTGCCGTAGCCGCGCAAGAAGGAGGCGCCGGAGCGGCTTGAGGTGTAGGCGCTGTTGCCGGAGTCGCTCAGGAGCCTTCGCCGGAGTCAAGCAAGGAGCAGGCACCGAACTCACACGACGAGGAGGCGCCGGAGTCGCTCAAGGTCTAGGCGTTGTCGCCGGAGCGCGAGGTGCAGGAGCCTTCGCCGGAGTCAAGCAAGGAGCAGGTGAGCCTTCGCCTTTGCTGGAGTTGTGCGAGGAGCAGGTGCAAGAGCCTTCACTGGAATCGCGCGAGGAGCAGGCGCCGAAGTAGTTCCTGCCGCTGCCATCTCGCCCAGAAATCACAGACGCAGTCTCACCTCGTGTTTGCCGTCGTTGCACCGTCGCCATAAGGGAAAGAGAGGGAGGGAGAAGAAAGATTCGGCCATTTGCCAAATTTCATAAAAGTGCCGACGAATTTTTTGCAGTGGGTATCAAATCCGGCAACCTACTGCAATTTCTCTAAAATTTAATTTCGTTTTTTCTCTCTCTTTTTTTTAACTATACATATTTTTCTTTTCACTTATTATCTATCTATCTATTTATTTTCTACATGGAGTTATAATCATTTATACTTGCCTTTCATGCCGAGAATAAAATTAATGTTGTTTATCTTTTGATTGTGTGAAGTTGAAAATTTGCAGATCGTCCAAAAGGAGCAACATGTCGGCGAATCAAAACACCGGCAAAGATTTCAAGGACTTGGAGTCTCAGGAAACTGTGCTGCAGCTACGTAAGAAGATTGCAAGAGGTCGTTGGCGATGTCTTAATCTGCTGCTCATGGCACAGCGCCGTCTTATTCTTGTCTCGGTCGCTCACAGGTCATCCAACTATCTATCTATTTATTTTCTACATGGAGTTATAATCATTTATACTTGCCTTTCATGCCGAGAATAAAATTAATGTTGTTTATCTTTTGATTGTGTGAAGTTGAAAATTTGCAGATCGTCCAAAAGGAGCAACATGTCGGCGAATCAAAACCCCGGCAAAGATTTCAAGGACTTGGAGTCTCAGGAAACTGTGCTGCAGCTACGTAAGAAGATTGCAAGAGGTCGTTGGCGATGTCTTAATCTGCTGCTCATGGCACAGCGCCGTCTTATTCTTGTCTCGGTCGCTCACAGGTCATCCAACTATCTATCTATTTATTTTCTACATGGAGTTATAATCATTTATACTTGCCTTTCATGCCGAGAATAAAATTAATGTTGTTTATCTTTTGATTGTGTGAAGTTGAAAATTTGCAGATCGTCCAAAAGGAGCAACATGTCGGCGAATCAAAACACCGGCAAAGATTTCAAGGACTTGGAGTCTCAGGAAACTGTGCTGCAGCTACGTAAGAAGATTGCAAGAGGTCGTTGGCGATGTCTTAATCTGCTGCTCATGGCACAGCGCCGTCTTATTCTTGTCTCGGTCGCTCACAGGTCATCCAATGATGATCGGCAACTTATTAATAATGCTCTTTCACCAGACTACTGCAGAGTAAGTTTTCGTACGAGCTTATATTTTACATTCGCCTTTTCTTATCTTGATTCGCATATATATATATATATATATATATGTATATCTACTGGTACTTATACATGTGTATATATATCTACTAATACTTATATATAAGGCACTATGTATGAAGTGCTTGGCTGCTTGCTGTCAATCAGCCAAAACTTGTCGTTTTTCACCTTGAAAAAGGTGCCTCTTCTTTTGCTCTTGTGCGCGCAACTTTTCTTCAGCTCCTGTTTATGCGCTTGGTTTTTTCTGCAAGTGCTCGTTTGTGTGCTTCGGCTTTTATTGTGTTGGGAGTTTTTAGCCATGAGACAAGGACTTTGGTCAAGTTCTTTGCTTGGACTTGGGCCAAATTCATTAATTAATTTATTGAGTTGTGTTTGCTTGATTTTTCTGCTGCTATTTGCTTGCTTTTTTTTTTTTTTTTTATGTAAAGCCCCTCGTCATGCTTGACAAAAAAAAAAAAAAAAAAACTGATTTCTGGGCCAAGTAAATAATTTAATGGACATAATAAGAAATAGTTTTTGACATACCTCATTTTCTATTTTTTTAAAGTATTACAATAATAACAATTATGTAATTTTACTTGCAATATTAAACTTTTTTATTTCTCTCATTTTTTTTTTCTTTTAAAAAATTCGTCTTTTGATGAATTAAAGAAAAACAAAGACAGAGAAATAAACGATAAACAATGAGGAGAGATTAAGTGTGAAGAGAGTGAAAAATAAGAAAAAAGAAATTGAAGAAAGAGATTAATAAAAAAGTACAAAGAGATAAAAAGAAGACAGATACTTAAAATGATTAAAAAAAGGGAATAATTCACTTTAATATCTTGTGTTATATCGAAATATGAATTTAGTATCTTCTGTTTTAAAAAATTTCATGCTTGTACCTAGACTTTTATAATGTCAAGACCAGTTCATGGCCTCTTTATTAATGGGCAGTACCTACAAAGTGCTTGGGCCGTGTTCGTGCCTGTATTAGTGTTTGTGCTTTTATGTTATATTTTTAGTTTTTATGTGTCTTTCTCTTGACTAATGTTAAATTTACAAAAAATAAAAAATAAAAACCCTAAATTGTAATAAAAGAAAGTGCATTATTGATGACAAATCTTTTTTTGAGGACATCAACATTGTACAATCTTGTATGATGTGGCTTTCATTATTTAGTTTTTCATATAAATCAAAAAGGGTAAGTATACATCGACAATTGACAATTTACTAACAACAAAGAATCTATTTGATCTTTTTTTTTTTTTTAAATCAAATGTATTAGAAATTCAAAACTTCTTTATAAAAACTATTTATAAAAATATAAAATATATTAGTAAAATTAGTTTTAAATTGCATATTTTAATCGTACTTATAATTAGACCCCAATCATACTTTTAACGTGCTCGTGCTCAAGCTTGTGTCAGGCTCTTACTGTACCGTGTCCTTTATATGCTTCATACCTAAAAATTACACCAAGCCTAGCGCATTTAATAATTAAGATAAACTAGGCCTATTTAATAATCGTGTCTTGTCGCGCTGTGTTTGCTTTTTAACATACCCTGCTTACACCGGACTATGAGACTATTACTACCTGTTTAATAGAGTGCTATGGTTTCTTAATAATGATATTCCTTTGTTTCAGGGCTCACAAACAACTATAACTACTTCAACTGATGTTGCGTTGAACGTCTATTCTGCTGAGGACATCAACGTCAGTGACCCACATGTAGTCCAGTTCATAAGCATCAACAAAATCATCAAGGACAAGGATTATGTCTCCTTATATGAGTTTGGAGGAGCTTCAGGAGTTGCAGAGGCATTCGGAACTGATTTGGAGACCGGGATTCCAAGGGAGGACCAACATTGTTGCTGTCGTCGAATCGCTTGCACAAGTTTTAACTCAGAGGCTCCTAAAAAAGGCTTCTTTCGGCGTCTCCAAGGATCTTCCAACAACTACATAATCCTACTGCTTTTACTCTCTGCCGTTCTCTCCATTGGGTTTGGGATTAAGGAGGAAGGCCTCAAGACTGGTTGGGTTGAAGGGGTGATTATACTCATCGCCATCGGCATACTCGTTGTGTTTCCTTTGATTCGCGACTTGTTAATGAAAAATTCTTCACGATTACCAGATGGGAATCAAGAGCTCATGGAAGAGAGGTACATGTGGTTTGATGTCGTAAGAGGAGGAAATATAGAGAGGATTTTCATCTCAGACATTTTGTTGGGAGACATCGTATGCTTGAACAGAGGAGACCAGATTCCTGGTGATGGTTTACTCATTTCTGGTGATTTCTTAAAGTTGGATGATGGCTCAAAGGCCGTCACTAATGGCTCTTATCCCTTCCTCTTTTACGGGTCAGAGGTGATAGATGGCAACGGTCGAATGCTTATCACATCGGTCAAGGAAGACACAAAGTTGGCTATGACGATGAGCATGATTACTCGTTTCAACAGGGCAGAAACATTCGGATCTCAACTTGACAAGATAAACACTTGGAAGCAAATAGTTGGGGTCATAATATCAATTTTCATCATCATAGCTCTGTTCTTGCGCTTCGAACTCGCTAAGGAGCAAGTTGACTCTGGAACCCCAGATATTAAGGGGAAGCCTATTGCAGTTGATGAATTCAGGAATATGGTACAGAAAATTGCCATGAAACCAAGTGGGAAGATCAGTACATTTACCACTTCTCTCACCATTTTTCTGGTAGGGCTAGTAGAAGGACTACCACTTTGCATTACCCTCGCTGTTGCCCACTGGAAGAGACAAGGCATAGCCTTTGCGCAAGATTTGTCGGCTTGTGTCGCTGCAGGGTCGGTTACAGCCATCTGCACAGACAAAATAGGAGGGCTAACACTGGAACCACTGGAAGTTGACAAGGTTTGGATTGGCGAAGATGAAATAACTGAAGACTCGGTTATAGCCTCGCACGTCTGTGAAACACTTTGTGAAGGAATCAGCACGTCGATTCTCATTCCACATGCTCTTCACACAGCAGTAGAGGAGCCGCTTCTTTCCTGGGCTGCGCTCAAGTTTTGCATAAAGTTGGAGACTATGAGGCAGTGTACTGCTGTTCTCGAAGTCGAGGAATTGATTGATGAGGAAGGAAGAGGATTATTGATCAAGAAGGAGAATAATGGAGGTGCTGATACCATGTGTTTGCATTTTAGAGGACTTGCGACAAAGATACTGCCCAAGTGTTCATGCTACTATGACAATGAAGGAACGCTAAAGGACATAAATGAACAGAAAAGGGAGGCTTTTGAACAAATTGTGGAGCAGATGCAGTCCACTCATTTAAACAAAGTCATTGCATTTGCTTACAAGCAAACAGAAGTGCCCACAATTGAGGAAACTGGTCTAGTATTGCTGGGACTAGTTGGCCTTAAGGTGTCAATAAGGGAAGACATCAAAAACACCATTCAAGCTTGTAGAAATGCCGGGGTTAGAATCATTCTAGTCTCGGTGGATAATGTGGCGAATCTTGAGACAATAGCTCGAGATATTGACATCCCCGTAGAGAATCCAAATGGACAGAAAGTGATCATCACGGGTGAAGACTTTTGTAACCTCACAGATGAAGAGAAAAAGGAGATGGCAAAGCAAATCTCAGGGATGGGAAATTCACTTCCCTCCGACAAATGCCTTCTGATAAGCTATCTAAAGAGGAATGAGGACTCGGTCGCTGTAACGCCCCTATATGGGGGTTAACAGTTTTTAATAAGATAAAATAAAAATAAATAATAAAAGTAAAACCTTAAAAATAAAATTTGCCCGGGACTTAAATGAAAACTCTCAACTCAAAAATAAAAATATAAACGATAAATAAACCACAGTTTTAATGTAGCACCTTAAATTTAATAATATAAACTGTTGTCATCATCATTTTAACCCTCAACACATTATAATACAGTCACAGAAAGTAACAATTGATGCTTACATTATCATGAAGAACATTCTCAACGATTGAAACAGTCCCAATGTAATATAGTTACATCACTTCCTCAACTATATTTCTCGTAGCCACCTCACACTTAGTGAGTCCTGAAAAGATATAAACATAAGGGTATGAGCAACACTATGCTCAGTAGAGAAAGCCATTACTCACCTTTAGGTTTTTATCATTACCACATTAAAATCTGCATGGTTAGTAGGTTACATCATATTCCAGATTATGAGGTTTATTATGATCACATCTTATGGATACCGTAGTTAATCATTACCAAGTGTCATAATTACACATTTATACAAATATTACCAATCATCATTGTTCCTAGGTATCCATGTTAAATTGAGTATCACTCAACTCATCGAAACCCAAATGGGCGCACTTGATCACCCCATAAACATTCCAAGGGTGTTCCGGTGAGGGGACATTAAGCCCCGAGTCCTCACCAAATCAATTCCTGTACAGTGTGTTCTGGGACTTTCAACCCAAGGAAGCGTCATCACCTTCCCCCTATTTTACCTTTTTGGGTATTCATGCCCAAGGACGTAACCGCCGCCCTCTTCATGTCTCACCATTTCTCTATATTAAATCATTATTAATAGAGTCAGTTTTCCTAACCATGCTTCTCAATTTATAACATATGTCAATTCATTATGTTCCTCGCCGTACAATACAAGACGAGTCCATGTCATAGTTTCATATGTGATACTCATATAATATCAGTTCAACATAGATATATATATATTGCGGCAAAACAATCAATTTTAATTCTATAAAAACCTCACAAAAATGAGTAATAGAATCCCTACCTTTCAAGCTTATCAACAGTCTCTTAATCCTGGAATCAGTTAACGTTAGCTCCATACTCCCTTGATCCTAAGGCGTGCATAAGGACAATTAAAACTAAAGCACAACATACAACTACATTCATAAAATTTATTTTAATTTAATCTTAGAATTTCAAGAAATAACCACTGCCCATAGAGGTATTATAAAGTTTAACAATATAAATTTTCTGTCTAGGGCATATACACTTAGACTTCATACATATGCTCCAAAATAGCAACAAACATATACTTAGGTTTAAGAACGCAAATTTGAATAATCCTTTAGTATAAAAGAAAATTTATAAATGAAAGACTAAATTTGTTCATAAGATTCTAACCTCGGATTATGGTTAGTTGGAAGCTTGAAATGGCTTCAAAACAGGTTCCTTTAGTTCGGTATGACTGAAATTCTTGCTCAAATGGAGGTGATGGTGGCTGATTTTTATGGCTGCCTTGAAGAAGTTCTCTAAGTATTTTGCTTCAGCAAAGAAATAAGAAGAAGAGTGTGGGAACCGTGGAAGAGAAAGGAAGAAAAGATAAAGTCTTTGAAGAGAAGTGATAGAAACAATTATAGAGGAGACATGTTGAAGCATGTCACGGAGGAAATAAAGAAAATGAGGGTCAAGAGTAGTTGGAAAAGATATCCTTATGTCTCATCTAAAGACTTTAACACACATAATGCCAATATGACATTTTTGAGATTTATTAGAAGTTCTAAGGCTTTTTAGTAATCATACTAAATAAATATAGGAGAATTTTAGAAAACTTAAAAATAGATAAAAAATAAATATTATAAAATAAATTTAAATGAAGCAATTTTTTTTTTATACATTAAAAATTAATTTAATTACCTCAATACCCGTTAGGAGAATAACGGGTGTCACAGCTCTACCCCCCTTAAAGAAATTTCGTCCTCGAAATTTCAATTCTAGCAATACTAGTAAAAATTATGATTCCACTATGATTCCAATTCTGAGTCTAAACCGTTAATGTTGTTTGTCCTCCAAATTTAAGTTATCGTATCTCCACTTATTTACTTGCATAATAAATCTTACTCCTAAATCCCTCAATGAGAGTATTTCTGACAAGTTTCAACTTATAACACCGTATAATAGTCTAAGAATCTGATCAGGCATACATATTGACCATACCATGATTCTAGTCCTTCATTGTCCATGGACTGTGATTTACAATCACATTTAAGGAGATTGCCAGAGAAATTTTATATACTTCATCTTTAGGTTCCTTTTCCTTTTTGAGTAAGGAAAAGTCAAATATATTTGATTTCATACCTCAACTAATAAACTAAAACATAATCATAAAACATATATCACAAACGCTTTTATTCAAAACTATACATTAAACTTACTCATAGAGATATTAAACGGAATCTCAGAGTTGCAAACATACCCGGCATATTTTTCATTAAACAGCTATCCTTATGACACAAACATTCAACCCAAATAATATACTCATATTTCATATGGAATATCCCCATAACTGACTCTGGTACTTCCATATAATATTAACAGAATATTACACATTACAAACATGATACGGATACGTTTCGAGAGTACAAGGCACTCCGTATACCAGCTATCCATATCATGCATGCTTAGAGGATACAAAAACATCGATAAACAAAAGATCGGACCTTAAGAAGGATGCGTTTCGAGAGCATCAAGTACTTCGTATTCAGCCATCCCGGCATTAGGCTCAACGAATCTAAAAGATTGAACAACGACGTACCACAAGAAACACAGAATACAAGGCAAACGGTTATTCGTAACACACGAAATACGGACACACATGCCTACATGCCAAAGATAAAACAAAAAGATTACAGATGGAGATTCAAATCAATTGGCCGCTCCCGGCTTTCCCTTTCCCATTCAAGCTTGGATGTTGCAGTGTCGGATTCTGGATGTATGATTTGCATTTTATCTATCAATTCCTCAGCTGTTGAAGCAGTGACAAAGATTTGTCTCTCCGATTCTGTAGTGATGTTTTCTTCCACAGCGTAATCTAGAAATTTCAAAAGACCGTCATAAAAACCCTTTACGTTCAGCAGTCCCAAGGGTTTGGAATAAAAGCCCAACAATTGCCCACAAGCAACTATAAATATTTCCTCAAGAGTACCTAGACCACCAGGTAATGCTATAAAAGCATCAGAATTATAGATTATGTCTTTAAAATTTTTAGGGATACTCCTGACTCCTTCTCCCTTACCTATGGCTTCCTTACAAAGGTTTCCTTCAACTGGAATATGAGGCCAAATTCTTACATCAGTAGCGTCGCTAGACCTAGCTGCTAGTGCCATATTTACCATCATTTTTATACTACCACCCCCATAGATTATGTTAATCTTCTTGCGTGCTAGGACTTGCCCTAAGTGATTTGCAGCTTCTAAATAAGCTTTATCTTTTCCAAAGCTGGAACCACAAAAGACACAGACATTCTTTATTTTCTTCGTGGACTGGGAGGTAGACATATTTGGTTTATAGAAGTGGTTGCTTAATGTCTGCTCCACTTAGACTTCGGGTTCTACATGAGTTTTTAAAGATGAGAAATATACAAAAAGGGCTAAAGAGATAGACGAGTAGGTAATGAAAAGGTAATCCAAAGATTTAAACAAAATCTTGTGCGGATAAGAAAGTAAGATAAGGTGATTGATAGTTTACAGAAAATCTGATTCACTTTTTGAAAAAGATTAGACTCTAATTGTATAACTTTTGACAATTGAGAACAATTCGACAGAAGACCCTCTTGACACAACTGTAGACTTTTTGACAAATATACACCAAGTCTAGAAATTTAATATAAACGACAAATACTGTAGAACTTTTGAAATTTGAGACACAAATCTTGAAATATCTGGATAAGCTTTTCAAAATTCAAACATATTACTGTACCGTATGTAACGTGTCTGATAAGATAATATATTTTATTATATATATATTTAAGAAAATCATAAATTAAATAAGATATTAACACTTACTGTATCAATCTAATAATCACAATTATTTCAAACACAAAAGCAAATATTCTGAGTAAAAGAAAAACACAAACTGTTGAACATCAGCTAAAACTGCTTCAAATAAGCAAAGACTAAATAACCTTTATAGTGCGATGACTTATTCCCCATCCAGTTTTCTTATGGCTTGGCAAACAGGATCTAAAAATACCATATTCCTGAGGCGTTGTCTTTCTGTATAAAATTTAGGCCAGAGTTTAAAAATAGCTCCTTGAACATATCCACTAGGGTGACCATGGAGAGGAGGATGGATGCTATCCAAGTTCTCCTTTGAAAGTCCATCCCTACAAAACCTTATTTTATCCTCTCTATTCGTAGACATATAACCAGGTGAAGTACATTTACCGTTACAATTTTGTCTTCCACATTTGTTACAAGTGACCACGATGGTACGAGCTCTTCTTTTCATTGCACTACGACTGGTACCTGTTCCTGGTAAACCGACATCTTGACTAAAGTCACTCGGACGGATTTTCCCCTCTATTAACATTCTCACATCACAAGGGATACCAAAACGCATAAGAATCCACAACCGAGTAATTCTAGCCTTGTATTTCTTTCTGAGAATCTTTTGGGAGAGTGATGGGAAATACTTTCTCATGTGTTGGTACTTTGGGTCCATGATGAGATGAAAGAAGAGTAAATAGAAAGGAAAAATTAAGATAGTAAATTGCAGAATCCTAGAATTCCTTCTTCTTTTAGAGAAAAAGAAGAATTTTTAATGAAAAAGAAGAGGATTTGCGATTTAGAGAGAAAATAACAAATTAAGAGAGAAAAAGTGAACTCGGAGAAATAAGCTCCTATGCACAGTAAACGTATATGTAAACAATGATTAAATCACTGTATATGACACGTATAGAAACCACGTGGGAGAGACAGTGTGAATCGAACTGATTTAAGATTTGAACTAGGCCCAAATGTTCTTAGTTGAAAATGGTCAGGTTGTTTCGGGCCTTAACACATTTAGAACGAGTTAAATAACAAACATAAAATTGAAAACCAATTTGTATAAATCTTAAATCCAATTCAAAGTCCACTATAGATAAAGTTAACTATAAACAACAAATCTAATTTAACGACAACAAGGATCTTCCTGAATGATCCAGCAACTCAAATAATTTTGTTTTAATCAAAACCTTATTGAACAATGCATACACCCATATGTTATTCATAATACTTAACATCTATCAATGGATTCATCATCATTGCTACCAAGGGTTTAGAATGCGACTAACCTTGAAATCAATACGATTTACGTCTTCCAACATAGACCATATCAATGAACAAAGACACTAGATGTTACTACTTAAGAAAATCTACAATCCCCACAATTCTACTTATACAATATATAATTTCCTCATATAACAAAACCTTAGGTAACCAAAAGATTCACTGATACACTTAAATACAATGTACGTAACAAAATATTCCAATTTTGAGATTCATGCATTCTAGACTTTACACAGTCTCAACAGACCAAAAGTCTAACATTTATCTCTCTCAAGATTCAATACCATGATTCCCAACTTATATCATATTCCTCAAATAAATAGAACTTTTAAGAAAAGATATTGACACTTATGTGCTCCATCGAATCCACACATAATCATTACTTAGGTTTGAATCAATTACGAAAAATTTGGCATATCTATGTCAAACTTTAAAATCAATAAATCAAGCCTTATATTTCTTATTGTTTTTCACGAGACAAAAGGCTCTTAAATCCTCGTATCTATACGAATTTCTCATCGTTTATACGAATTAAATATGCTTATAGATCCAAATATTATACGAATCTCTCATAAGCATTCTACTTATAAACTCATTCCATATAATTATCATTCCCTCATAACTATTAATACTTTCCTTCTATATAATTATTGTACTCATATAACTATTAATATTTTCATTCTATGGCCTTTCCATGTTACATCCTTCTAGACTGTATAAATCAATGTGAAGGTTCATTTTGATGATGACAATGAAAATTCAGCTTCAAAACCATCTCAAAAATATATTTTTTTAAAGTGGTGCTACACTCCCTAGGTTAACCGAACCTAGGCTCTGATACCAAAAATTCTGTAACGCCCCTATATGGGGGTTAACAGTTTTTAATAAGATAAAATAAAAATAAATAATAAAAGTAAAACCTTAAAAATAAAATTTGCCCGGGACTTAAATGAAAACTCTCAACTCAAAAATAAAAATATAAACGATAAATAAACCACAGTTTTAATGTAGCACCTTAAATTTAATAATATAAACTGTTGTCATCATCATTTTAACCCTCAACACATTATAATACAGTCACAGAAAGTAACAATTGATGCTTACATTATCATGAAGAACATTCTCAACGATTGAAACAGTCCCAATGTAATATAGTTACATCACTTCCTCAACTATATTTCTCGTAGCCACCTCACACTTAGTGAGTCCTGAAAAGATATAAACATAAGGGTATGAGCAACACTATGCTCAGTAGAGAAAGCCATTACTCACCTTTAGGTTTTTATCATTACCACATTAAAATCTGCATGGTTAGTAGGTTACATCATATTCCAGATTATGAGGTTTATTATGATCACATCTTATGGATACCGTAGTTAATCATTACCAAGTGTCATAATTACACATTTATACAAATATTACCAATCATCATTGTTCCTAGGTATCCATGTTAAATTGAGTATCACTCAACTCATCGAAACCCAAATGGGCGCACTTGATCACCCCATAAACATTCCAAGGGTGTTCCGGTGAGGGGACATTAAGCCCCGAGTCCTCACCAAATCAATTCCTGTACAGTGTGTTCTGGGACTTTCAACCCAAGGAAGCGTCATCACCTTCCCCCTATTTTACCTTTTTGGGTATTCATGCCCAAGGACGTAACCGCCGCCCTCTTCATGTCTCACCATTTCTCTATATTAAATCATTATTAATAGAGTCAGTTTTCCTAACCATGCTTCTCAATTTATAACATATGTCAATTCATTATGTTCCTCGCCGTACAATACAAGACGAGTCCATGTCATAGTTTCATATGTGATACTCATATAATATCAGTTCAACATAGATATATATATATTGCGGCAAAACAATCAATTTTAATTCTATAAAAACCTCACAAAAATGAGTAATAGAATCCCTACCTTTCAAGCTTATCAACAGTCTCTTAATCCTGGAATCAGTTAACGTTAGCTCCATACTCCCTTGATCCTAAGGCGTGCATAAGGACAATTAAAACTAAAGCACAACATACAACTACATTCATAAAATTTATTTTAATTTAATCTTAGAATTTCAAGAAATAACCACTGCCCATAGAGGTATTATAAAGTTTAACAATATAAATTTTCTGTCTAGGGCATATACACTTAGACTTCATACATATGCTCCAAAATAGCAACAAACATATACTTAGGTTTAAGAACGCAAATTTGAATAATCCTTTAGTATAAAAGAAAATTTATAAATGAAAGACTAAATTTGTTCATAAGATTCTAACCTCGGATTATGGTTAGTTGGAAGCTTGAAATGGCTTCAAAACAGGTTCCTTTAGTTCGGTATGACTGAAATTCTTGCTCAAATGGAGGTGATGGTGGCTGATTTTTATGGCTGCCTTGAAGAAGTTCTCTAAGTATTTTGCTTCAGCAAAGAAATAAGAAGAAGAGTGTGGGAACCGTGGAAGAGAAAGGAAGAAAAGATAAAGTCTTTGAAGAGAAGTGATAGAAACAATTATAGAGGAGACATGTTGAAGCATGTCACGGAGGAAATAAAGAAAATGAGGGTCAAGAGTAGTTGGAAAAGATATCCTTATGTCTCATCTAAAGACTTTAACACACATAATGCCAATATGACATTTTTGAGATTTATTAGAAGTTCTAAGGCTTTTTAGTAATCATACTAAATAAATATAGGAGAATTTTAGAAAACTTAAAAATAGATAAAAAATAAATATTATAAAATAAATTTAAATGAAGCAATTTTTTTTTATACATTAAAAATTAATTTAATTACCTCAATACCCGTTAGGAGAATAACGGGTGTCACAGTCGCGGTTATTGGTATCGGAACAAACGATGTTCCAGCACTTCAAGCAGCTGATGTTGGGCTGGCAATGGGAAGCTGTAGCACCACGACAGCACAAGCAAGTGCGGATATCATCATATGGGCTACCAACATCAGTTTTCTGGTTAACCTCTTTAGGTATGGAAGATGCATTTACAACAACATTCAGAAGTACATCCAACTTGAGCTCACCATGCTAGTTTCAGGGCTTCTAATATCATCCATCACAGTAGCATCTACGGGAAATATGCCCATAACAACCATTGAGTCTTCTTGGGTAAACCTGGTAGTGCCATTGCTAGGTGGCCTAGCTCTTTTGACTGAGCCCTTGTCCGAAAAATCAATGGAGACACCACCCAAACGAAATGAAGCAGTTATTACAAAGACCATGTGGACAAACATATTCTCTCAGGCTATATATCAGACTACCATCTTAGTGACATTTCAATTCAAAGGACAAGAAATTCCGGGCATCAATGAGAAGGTCAAGAAAACTATCATCTTCAATAGCTTTGTCTTGTGTCAGCTTTGTAACAAATTCAATTCCAGGGAGCTGAGACTGAAGAACAAGTTCAGGGCTATCCACAAAAACCATTGGCTTTGGGTGGCTTTGGGTGTGACTTTGGCACTACAAGAGATTTTTATTGAGATTGCACATATCTTAGCCGGAAATGCCAGGTTGAATTGGACCCAATGGTGCATCTGCTTTGTAATTGGGACGCTCTCATTGATCATAGATTGGGCTGAAAAGTTAGTATTGGGGTTCCTCGAGGAATAATTGACTATAACTCAGCATAGGTCAAAATATAGTCCTTTTAATATAGTATTGTACTTGGAGATCCCAAAGCGATCTATTTTTAGGTTATCCTAGTTTCTGCTGTTTAAGAAAAATAATTTGGGGCATTAATGTAAAAAGAAAAAAAAAGTTTATGTACATATTCACCTTCAAGCCTCATATTCATATTAGAAGTGTTCAAGCGTTTGTAAATCATTTATATACAGCCAATTTACTTCCCAAATAAAAAAGAAATATATGTTATCCACAAATTGGAAAATTAAGTTGGCACTAGGCAGAATAGCTTTTATGTGATGTATAAAACAAATACGAAGTGGCTTGTAGCAAAGTGCATGTAATATGACATAACAAGATATAACAGACATACGACATATTATATATACTTATATAAATGGAAAGAATATACCGACTCAGTAACAAAAATTTAAATCTTTAGCTATATTTCAACATAATAAAATTATGTCATATGTCTTACTCACAGAGACTTTATTAGTTCAAAAACTAAAAGATATTGACGAGAAAAGTGATACTCTCTAAAGAAACGACAAGTACCTGTGACTAAACTTTGACGTCTTCAGCCAAAAAATGGGAGCATATTAATCTGGCAAACGACGCAGAACAAAAAACGACATTCTCTGAAACAAACGACTGTCACCCAAGAAAACGACATAGATTGTAAAAGCGGAAACAAATAAAGCAAGGATCAGTAAATTAAATAAAAAAAAAAGAACAATGAACGACTTGAGAGGCATGATCCTTACGAGGGAGGGAGACACATCCGCCAAACGACATATAAGGCAAAAAATCACGCGTGTGGACAAACGACAATCAACTAATAGAAAGACATAAATTGCATTAGACGAGACCACTATCACACTTCTATCCAAGAACAACATGAACTATAAAAACCACACACGCCTATACCCATGTCGGGAAAACATTATAAAGCTGTTTAATAAAGATAGTTTAAACCAAGTTTTCAGTTATAAATATTATAAAGCTTATAAAATTTTTGTATATTATAATAATATAAAAAAAATTTACAATATAAAACTCTTATATACTAATTAAAAATAGTTTTAATCTATAACTATACCAAACACTATATATATATATATATATATATATATATATATATAAATTCAGAATAAGAAACTTTATAATCTTTTCTCATGGAATTTCACGAGGACAAATTAAGAAGATACAAAAACAACAATGATAAATATATAAAAGAAGCTTTGCTTGGAAACTTTACATGTAATATTTATAATGACAATTTTAAACAACAACCAGCAAAGTCGAATAAATTTCGTCTGATTTTCCCCACTTGATAAAAATCTGTGAATAATTTTTCCTTCTAAAGCCAATCAAGTAGAAAAAAGAGGAAAAAGAAGTAAATTTAAAAAAAAAAAAAAAAAAAACTTTGTGAATACAGAAGGAAACAGAGAGCTTACCTTCGAGTATGTGCGAGAAACAAGCAACGAAGTATGAGGATAAAGTCACGACACCGCGGCCGGCCATTGTTGATTTTTAAGACGACGAAGACCTTAAACAGTAAGTCAAAGTCAACCTCAAGTCCATGAAGCCAGTGCGTCATTTGCTGTAGACAGCACCTTCGTAAACGACAACTTTTAGTACTCTTTTATTTTATTTTATTTTATTTTAAGTTTGCTTGTTTTCTACCGACAAGGCTTAAATTTCATCTAGAGGCTCACCGGCTCAACCAATTTTGAGGCCTTGGGCAAAAAGTTTCAAGGGCCCTTTTAAAAAGTTCATAAAAAAAAAAAAATTGATTAAAATTTTAAAACTGACTTAGAAGTTTAAAAACATACAATTAAATCTTTTTTTAAAGAAGACAAACTCAGTTTGGCAGAAGTAACAATTCATTAAAATTTTTTATAGTATTATACAAAAAACACATGCATTAAAAAAAATACTCCAATTCAGTGGTTGCTTTTCTTTATAAAATATCCCTCAACACTTAATTCATAGTAAATCTAACTATGAATAGTGGAAATGCCTTCCATCATAATTTAAAACATCTTTCAAGATTCAAACAATGCTTTTCTAGTATATCTAATGACTTTCAGTTCTCATAGTTGAATAATAACTTAAAAATATTTTTACATACTTAAAAATTGCTTAAATCTACTTATAAGAAAAGTAATAGCTTAGTCAACTATGTAAACAAAATAATTAGGTTTAAAAAATACTTCAACTGATTGAATTTTATTGTTATTGACATTTTCAAATTTTCTTTTTTGTACGAATTCATATTTCCTTTGCAAAATAAAATGACCTTTTAATTGGATTTTTTTTTTTTTGAAAAAGGCCTTCTCCTTTCTAACTTGGGGTCCTTGGAAAAGAAAAAATGAACAAGAAATCCATAGAAACTTTGGATCTACACATGGGCAATAGTTGATGAATTTCATATTTCACTCCTACAAATTTTAAGAATCGGTGATTTAGCAACAACTTTCTTAAACTTTTTATTAATCATTATAACAGAAAGAAATATAATTTAGGAGAATGTGGGTACAAATAATCTAATTTTAATTCAGTTCTATACTTTCTATATTGGTTGAAAATTTGAGAAAGATTAGATGCAACAAAAATAATCATTAACTGGGGTGGCGTCAGTAATCTGAAAAAAAAAAAGATAGATATGGACCTTCCAAACGACTTCAAAGTATAAGAACGACAACAAACGCATCAGAGGCCACGCATGACGAAACGACAACTTCATTACTAAACTACCTTGTTTTTAAATTTATTTTTATTTTTTGAAGGGACACTTCTTTTTATCAATCCCCGGCCCCTAAAAAGCAATGGCAACAAACCATTTATAAAATATCACATGGAAAATTTATACAGAGCACATTTTAGATACTAATAGCATGTTTGACACACTAATTTGAACCTATAACTTCAAACTATTCACAATATAAAACTCTTTGTGACTATAGTATAAAGCAAAAAACAGCTGTAAATATAAAGCTTTTATATACTACAGTATTGAAATCTCATTTTTTCAGTTCAAATTGGTTTGCAAAACATGCTATAAGTGGTATAAATTAGAACTAAAAATGTGCATAAATTAATCCTTCTAAAAAATTATGTGAACATGAGCTTTTACCTTGAGTAATGCCTTAGCCATACCCTAGTCAGGACAAATATTATACCACTCATACGTGCGCAATTAGCAACGGCTAAACTAGGAGCAAAGCCAGGATTTTTGTTCAGGGGCATAAACTAAAATGTGTAAAATATTAGAAACTATTAACATATCACCTTTTAATACTATAAAATAGCTAAAAAGACATGCATATTCAATTTGTTGAATTTTTTATCACTTAAATACAAAATTTTCTTTAAAGTTCAGTTTTTTCTTGATATACTATTCTCTTCGGAGTTTAACTTAGTTAAAAAAAGTATAATACTTATGAGAGAATCATTTTGTGGAGCAAAAGTAATAATAAATTATTTAGTTAGTGCAAAAGAGATACATGAAAAGAGTTTTAAGTATAAACACAATCAAAAAAATTATTTTAGTAAGGCAATTAGAAAAATATATTTATAAATTTCATGTTTATTAAAAATAATATTATTTTAGAGAACTAAAAAAAAACTTAAATAGAGGCGCATTTGAGAAACATTGCTGAAATGAGGGCAAATTAGAAACAAAAGATTAATAACGTACGTATAAACAATAATTTAATAGGAATAGATTAGAGAAAATTTTTTGTTAATAATAGCGGCATATATAAAATCTTGTAACGAGGGAGGCATACATGTAAAGTTTTTAAAAACTATAGACAAAAGTATGGATTATCAAAAATTGCCACCCGGGCCTAAGCGCACTCGGCCCATGGACTAAACCAAACTATGACTTTTACTACTAAATGATAGGGTCAGTCTGAGCTCATTTCTCTGGACCCCCAAACAAACAAGGTCCATATGTCATAAAAAACACACTGTAATATATATTAGTTGTCAATTGAAAACATAACTGCCTAGAACGGTAAAGCACAACCTTCTTTTTGGAAATGATCGATTTATTCAAAACTTCTTTCTTAGGCTTCGTAAATGGTATGTCTATCGTTAGGAAAAAGGTTTGTGGTAGCTTAAATCAATAACATTTCTTGTGTTCGTTGGCCCACGAATTTGGCCATGCACACTTAAAAGTCCTTTAGCTTCTAGGAGCATATACAAGCTAGCACATTTCCCATCACAAGTAACAAAAAAAAAACATGAAATTGGCCATGCACATTTAACTCTTTGGATCATCTTCTAGGAGCATGAGCTACCACTAACCCTTTTAATTCCTATTACTCTTTTTTTAAAGACTTGGATCATAGGGATGTGTAAATACCCAAGGCAAATGGATATGATTGAAAACTTTACCAAAATGCACGCCTAGTCCATGCCTATGTTTCTTTCCAACCTCTCTCCCTCTCTCCTCCCTCGAACTTTGGAATTCGGAAATTGATAATAGAGTTGTGCCGGGGAAGGGGGTCTCTTTGCTGCATAAAGAAGCATCCAATCCATCCTCAGTGGCATCTGCTGCTTTCATCTTTGCATGCCATTCCCATCCAACAACTCAAGGACAAAAAAACATATCTAAGAGAGAGAGAATGTTGGCATGTTTGTCCTTGTCACACATCACACATTATTGTTCAATTAAACCCTCCTTAAAGATTATTCCCTCCTCTTCCATAGTCTTTGTCCTATTATATCCCCCTCACATAAAAATTCTCTCCACTTTCCAAAGCCTTGCCAAATTAAAGGCCAAAAAGAGAGCTCTTCCCCCACAAAGCTAAAAAGGGGTGGGGACAAACCTGACAGACCATCACCCACAACCTATTATTCCTCCAAATGCTCCCTTCCATGTGCTACTTTCAACATTCTTCTTGGGCTTTTCTCCAAACACGTTTTCTCTCTTTTATCATTGTTTTTTTGCCCTTTTTCTCTCACTAACCGAACTAGAACAACTCCCCCTAAAGATTTGGCCACTTCTTCTCGTTGGATTTTGCACATTACCCCCCGATTCTCATTCCCTTTCCCCCCACTCAACACAACATTTAGAATTTTGTTCAAAACCAAACAAATAACATTAACCGTACTATCACCTAGCTCCCTATATATACACACATTACACACACATGTTTACATATGCATGTAAAGATTGTAAGATACTTCCTGCATTAGAGAGGCCATATTTTCTTATCATATACAAATATATATATATCTAAGTAATGGGTAGGGAAAGCCATGATCCGACTCATGTTGTTGTTCATTCCTCCATTGCCCTTTTGCAAGAGAGATTCAGACAGTTGCAGAGAGTGAAGGAAATGAGAGAGGAAAGAGAGCTTTTGAGAATTCTCTCGGAGCCCAACAACAGCAATAATTACTTGTTGAATAATAATTATAATTTCAATAACACCACCATGATTTATGATGAGTCCTCAAGGTTGGTTTTCCACTCTGATCATCATCTTCTGATCTTTCCACAAAGATCTTCTCCTCCACAAGTCTCTCTCTCGCTCTGGCCCACCTTGAAGTGCAGCAGCAGCACCTTTGAAGAAGATCAGTACTGTTGTAGCAGCATTGATCAGACGCCCCTCTTGATGAGATTTTGGCCGTTGGATGCCCATACACCGGCGACATCTTTCGAGGCTTCATCTGATAAATCCCTATTAGATTCTGATCTTCATGAATATTCTGATGTTGATACTTCTCTTCGTCTGTAAACCAATTCATACTAGCCTGTTTTATTCTCCTTAACAAAGTTGATGGAAAATTTTATACTGAATTTCTCTCCATTCTCTACGTGATAAAAAGCAAATTATCCATGTTGAGGTATGTGTAAATTTTAGTTTTGTAACGAGTACTGCATCAAGTTGTTGAAGATTTTCGACAAAATGAAATTAATTTATGAAGCTCACTCTATATAAATTACATGGGTGTGACAATCCACGCACATATAGCATAAACTAATCATATATTCTTTCGTACAAGGAAAATTAAAGGAGAAATTAGAGCAATCATTTCATACTACTTATCAAATCTGGCTATCACCTATTCTTGACTCTATTTCACATTTAAGACGACAAGCGCAATTTTCAGACACCAGTACATAACAAATGAAGCAATTTAAACGGCTTGTTTTAGTACGAGTAGTGCTAAGAACTATCTACTAATAAAAAGTAGATCCTATAATATGAGGCTCATAAATTAGTTCTTTCCTCTATTAGTTGTGTTGCAATTAGCATCAGTGGTGTCCGAGCATAAATTACTTCTTTAAACTGTTAGGTTTTCATTAACCTCGTACAATTTTTTTTAATATAATTTTAATCAAATTTAACATTTAGAAACTGCAAATTTGCAATCGAATATATTCTACTCTTAAAAAGCTCTAATAAAAAAACTAATTTAATTCTGATTCTTTTCCCCTAAAATTTCAGGCATTAGTTACAATAGAACTTGTATTGGCATTGGATTTCCTTGCTTTTTTTTTTTTAACCTAAATTTAAGGACTCTTTCCCTGATTTGTTATAGGCCTACGTACTACTGTTTGCACTTTCTTACACATGGGCTAGAATATCAAAAGACAAGTACTTTCCACTTTTGCTAATCTGTTTCCTTGTCAAGCACAGGGCATCTCGACAAACTTTGTGAAAAGAAGAATCACAGTATCCAGATTGATCTTATCGCTTATTATGGTATAAAATCCACACTATCAAATACTGCAAATCAAGAAATTAAATATGTTTTAAAAAAAGAAATTTAAGCAATCTAGAGAATCAAAGGGAATATTAACTGCCTTAGGATTGAAGTAACGCATATTTATGATGCTTCAAGCTTTAAACTTTCTATAAAGCTAAAAATATATTCTTCAATTTGGCTCACAAAAATAGCTATCCTTGTCGGTGGTGAAACTGTGAATGCCCAAACATTCCTAGTGTTGGTTGAAGATCTTGGAGTTTTCCAGGGAACTATGTCACCATTTTTGCTAAGGATTCTGTTGGCTCTGCTCCTTTTAACTATAAATCCTCAAAGATCTGGTAAGCTCATTCCATAAACCATGAAGCTCCAATTGATCTAATTAGTTTTTTTTTTTTTTTTTTGTGAATTTTCAACAAGCTCAATTCATACACATCTGAATTGTCCTATTGTCTTCCCCTCAAAACAAAATAAATAAATAAAATAAAATAAAATTCTCCTATTATCTTCAAATCTCATGAGTATCTTTCTATACATACCTTAAAATGAATCCAATAATATACTAGACAAGTTGTCCCCTTAACTCAAGTCATTATTTTTGACTTCTTCTCTTATAAATTTGTCCCTCTTAAAATGAAGGCATAAATTTTAGTGTAATTTAGAGAAGACTCTTTTCATGAGGAAGCAACTCCCCTAGGTTTCTCAAAATATTTTATTTTTTAGGGATGAGCATATTATCCAATGTGATTAGAAAATAACTTATCGATCTGATCGGATCTAATCCAATGAAGAATGTGTATTCAATTCTTATTAGAAAAGAATCGGATTTGGTGTCAAAATCTAACCAAATCAACCGCTTCAATAAAGTCCAATGTACAATGTCTGTACTTTAAAATAAAAATTCTAATATTTTTATTTATATAATAATTTAAAGTTTACAAATATTTGTTTACATTTAATTTGTAAGGCATTCAAATTGAAAAATTTTGTTCAAATATTATAGCATATGAGAACTTTTTATACTATAATTATTTTTTACTTTGCATTATACTATATATACAAGAACTTTACACTGTTATTGACTCAAACTAATTAATTTGAACCATTGTGCTAGACATCCTTTGCGATTGAATGCTCGCCCCTGATTATTTTGATCCTTATTTAAAAGGTGGGCAATATTATATGGAGGAATGGTGCATAGCAGATGAGCAGACTCCAGATGAGGAGCTGCAAAAGGCCGTTGATTGGGCTTGCCAAAAGGGCGGTGCGGATTGCAGTAAGATACAAGTGGGGCAATCTTGCTATTTGCCCAATACATTGAAGGACCATGCCTCTTATGCCTTCAACGATTACTATCAGAAGTTCAAGCACAAAGGAGGATCTTGCTACTTCAACGCTGCTGCCTTGGTTACTGCTCTTAATCCAAGTAAGTCCTTCACATGACACATTGAACCTTTATGAATTACATAACCAAATATTAGATTAAACACTGTTCATGAGTTTTCTGGGTAAATTTACTGCCAGAAACTTAATAGGCCGTTTGAAAAATTAGGTCTGAACCAAAAAATAAAAAAAAATCTTGATTTAAACTCATTTTGCTATAGCATTTTTCAAGAGATTTCAATTGTTACATTATAAACTCAAATTTTTTTTGTCCAAACTCATTTCCCAAACAGTCTGTAAATATTCAAGAATACATTTTTTTTAATCTATTACATTTTTTGACAGGTCATGATTCGTGCAAATTTGATTATGTTCCTTAAGCTTGAGGATTGGAGTGAAATTCTAAAATTTAAAGTCGAAAAGTTGGATTTTCATTTTTTATGTTTTAATAGTGTGTTCTGCTCCTCACGTGAATAGCTGATCAAAGATTTCAAACCAAGTGCTGAGAGTGAGGGCCTTGTTCTTTGTTATTTTTCATTTTACTTATTGAGGTAAATATTACTTGGGAAGTTTTGTACTCATTCCATTGGAGAAATTTATTATTATTATTATTATTATTATTATTTTAAGTGGGATGTTTGGTTTGAGTTATAATAATTGGTCCTCTTGCTTTTTCTCCTATGGTAGCAAAGAAATTGAAGTTAGAAACATCTAGCTCCAATTTTAAGAGAGACAATAAATTGGGGTACTTCATGAGTCACGCTTGTGACCACCCTCGCTTACACATTAGGATTCCTTGACCTACAGTGCAATTTCATTCTCATCATTACAGAGGTAGAAAGAAGACCTCCATTGCTGATGAGGGACACACCAAGAGATATTATTAGGCTGTTTGGTAAATAGATTTGAACAAAAAATCTTAATTTAAACTCATTTCGTTATCATATTTTTCCTTATAAAATTTAAATTTATTTAATACAAACTCAAAATTTTTTGGTACAAACTCATTTTCCAAACCGTCTTTATTTATTATTTCACATTATATATATGTATGCATTTATAGAAACTCACGTTACATATAGTGCAACACGGAGATAACTGTAGATTGGGAAGTATTCTGATCGAACAAAAAAAAAAAAGAAGTGGAAAACAAAAACTGTGTTTGCATTTCAACATTAGATATCCTTAGAAATAGCTTATTTTATTTCTGAATATTGTTAGATATGATCATCATTACATCAACATTAAAAAGCATGTACAAACTTGTGGAACCAAACATAGATTTATCAGTTTAAACAGAAACTTACTAATAACACATAAAAGTTTTTTTTTTCATGTATTAAAGTATATTATTTTTTTAGCAAATGTGTTTGAGACAATAATACATATACACATATGGATACAAGATTAGATGCATTCAATGAAAGAAGATGGAAGGAGGGGGCATTATCGCTTTCACGTTAAAAGCCAATTATATAGATATATTGGAAGTGAAAAAGCAATGACATATACATGTATTCGCTTTCACATTGGGAACAATTATTATATGGAGATTGGAAGATAAATAAGCACATTGTGACATGATACAAAAGAATCGCCCAACAAATGTGCCACCAAGAAAGATACGACGTGACAATGAGCTTTTCTTTCTCATATTTGGCATATATAATGGCCGTCTTGACCTAGCTCTATATATCTATCCATGTATCTTTGCCATCTCTGCCAAATCTAACACGCGTCCCAAATTTCTTTTATTTAGGTTTCATGGGAAGTTGTGTAGTATATATTTGATCTGATCTAACCAACGGTGATATGTTTGTTTGAGTATATAAATATATATAGCTCAAATACTAATCATTCGAATTAAGGTTTTATATTATAATTCTGTCGCATGATACATAATTTACTTGTCAATGTGCATTTCTTACCTCAATATCACCGGCTATTAAGGCACTTGAAAGGTAAATTGAAACTGAATGTTAGAACTAAAAATACTGTTGCTTATAAAAATTTTACATTATAGTATATTTTTGTTTTATAATATAACACGTGATTACTTGTTTGGCTACATCCTTGCCGATTAAAGTTCAATAGTGGTATTCAGTACTTGAATTAATTATTATGTAACTTTTTTATTTTTGGATAACTTTTTTTTTGGGTAGAATTATTATATATAAGTTAAGAAAACAGATATCCAACTAATTGTATAAATTAATCTACAAGTTAGATACTTTTCTATACTAACAAGTATATGCATAACCACATGGTATCTCGGTAATTGGCACTCTAAAACAAAAAGAAGAAGAAGAACGAATGAATAGATGAATGGATTGTTACGAAAATAATGCGATTGAAATAAAAAAAAAATAAAAAATAAAAACACATAAAGATTTATATAAAAATTTAAGACAGAAAAAATTACGGACTAAGAAAAAAATTATTAAATTTATAAAGATTAAAAGATAAAAACAATTAAAGAAGCTAAAATTCTATAATAACGAAACATTAACGCAATACATCATAAATATATATATATATATAGGTATAAACAAAACTTTAAGGGTCTAAAAACATAAACTAAACGGTCCAAAAATATAAATCACGAGGCATTGACTCAATCCCTCTACGATCACCACAAATTTTAACAAAATTTTATATTTATTTTTTACCATAATTATTACCCTACAAATATTTTAGATTAAACTAAACTGAATTTAAATTACTATGTCCTAACAAAAATGAATAATGAGTGCCAATGGCAAGTTCTGTCGTAAGAAGTAAGTACTAGACAATATATATATATATATTTTTTTACAAGTTATTGGTCGGTGAAACATTGACAAGGTTACCCAAGTTATTGCATATCCATCACGCCGTTGTTGTTGTTTCTTTTCTTTTTTTTTTTTGTCTGGTGTTGCAGTAAAATGAAATGAATGATCCATTCCAGTTGTTGACGCGTGGCAACTGAGTCCATAACAGTGGCTTTAGGTGGCCTTCGAGAAAGACACCTTTTTATATTCTGGTTTTCTAGTTTCTACTTAGTGAAATTGGAGAACTTCCTTGGTTTATCTGACTGAATTTTTGTAATTTGCAAATAGAACAATTTTATTGGTTCGAGTGCTGCTTTAACTTTTGATGGTAAAGATTATGCTTTTAGTGTAGACGTTTCACATGATTCGTTAGATGATAAAGGATCAGGATCAAACTTATTTATCATCCATTGTCAATCCTAGTGTGATTGTCGGATGAGAACTCCCATGCGTTCTATTCACGTTGAAACATAGGTCTTGTTTGGTTTTATTTTTAAAATTTTTTAAAATATTTTTATATGTTTTTTATTGAATTCTGAGGGACGAGAAGTATTCTCGGGAAGAGAAAATTAGGAGAGGATATGTGAAGAAAAAATGGTTTCTCATTACTTTCTGGAATGCATGACTATTGTTTATATACAAAGAGTGTTAACTAATTCTGCTGTATATCCTACTCTCTGATAAAGAAAAAAAACGTGATAAATACACAGTTGTAACAGATTGTAACACACAGTTGTAACAGATTGTAACTGATCTTTACACGTCATGAATTTGTTGTAACAGAAAACTTTCTAACAGGCCCCCTCAAGATGGACTGTAAATGTTCTTTACAGCCATCTTGGATAGTAATGAAGATAACGTTGAACGTGGTAAAGGCTTAGTGAACAGATCAGCTAGTTGATGTTGAGAACGGATTGGTAAAAGTTTAATGGTGCCGTTATTGACTTTTTCTCGGACGAAATGACAATCAATTTCTATATGTTTTGTTCTTTCATGGAAGGTGGGATTGGATGCAATGTGAATCGCTGCCTGATTATCACAGAAAAGTAGTGCTGGAGAGGAGGAATTAATGTGAAAGTCGTTCAACAAGCTCTGCAACCAAACGAGTTCACTTGTAGTGCCTGCTAAAGCACGATACTCGGCTTCAGCTGAGGAACGAGATATGGTTGCTTGTTTCTTTGCTTTCCATGAAATTAAAGAATCACCTAAGAATACACAAAAACATGTGGTAGATTTTCTGGAATCTGGACACGAACCCCAGTCTGCATAAGCAAAAGCTTTTAGTTGGAGAGAATAAGAGGCAGGGAAAAATAAACCTTGACCTGGTTGACTCTTCAAGTAACGAAGAAGATGATGAGCTGCTTGTAAATGAGGAAGTTTGGGATTAGCCATAAATTGACTGAGTTTGTGAACTGCATAAGAGATATCTGGCCTGGTAATAGTGAGATAGAGAAGGCGACCAACGAGCCTTCGATATTGAGAAGCATCCGGCAAAGGGTCACCAACAGCAGCTGATAATTTCACATTAGGATCCATAGGAATCATGAAAGGTTTAGAGGCTAGTAAACCAGTATCCGCAAGGATTTGCAAGGCATATTGTCGTTGTGAGAGAATAATTCCTGAATTGGAGCGAGCTATTTCTAAACCAAGGAAGTATTTTAATTTGCCTAAGTCTTTAAGCTTAAACTGACTGTGAAGAAAATCCTTGGTGGAATTTATAACCTCAATGGATGGGCCTGTGATGACAATGTCATCAACATAGACTAGTAATGCCACAAATGTAGATCCAGTCCCTTTAGTCAAAAGAGAATAGTCTGACTTGGACTGAACGAAACCGTAGTGAAGAATTGAAGCAGCAAATTTGGTGTTCCATTGGCGTGAGGCTTGTTTGAGTCCATAAATGGACTTATGAAGTTTGCATACCAACTTTCCTTGAGAAGTAACAGATGTAGTGTTATAACCAGGGGGTATATCCATATATACTTCTTCGAACAAGTCTCCATTAAGAAAAGCATTGTTAATGTCCATTTGAAACAAATGCCATGACTGACTAGCAGCCAAAGCTAGTAGAACTTTAACCGTAACCAGCTTAGCTACAGGAGAGAAGGTGTCAAGAAAGTCCACACCTTCTTGTTGAGTATACCCTTTAGCAACTAGACGGGCTTTATAACGTTCAATGGAGCCATTAGAGTTATATTTAATTTTGTAAACCCATTTACAACCAATAGAGTGCTTACCGGGTGGTAAAGGGACTATAGACCATGTTTGATTGGAGTCCATGGCTTGTAATTCATCTTGCATAGCATCCCTCCATTGTGGACTATGGACTGCTTGTTGATAGGATTGTGGCTCCAAATGAGAGGATATAGTTAACGAGAATAACTTTTGAGAAGGAGATAAGGAGCTATATCCAAGAGAATGTGATATGGGATGCATTGATTTTGAGGAAAAGGAATTATGTTGATGAGATAGGAGATGATAGTGGTAGTCTTGCATATATGAAGGTGGTTTTGTGGGATGAGAGGATTTTCTGACTGGAGTGTGTGTGGTAGTGTGAAGATTTTCTTGGATACTCTGAGATGGAGAAATGTTGAGGGGAAGTGAGGAAGTTTGAATTGGCTCACAAGGAGGATTGGGAACCACTAAGTCAGGAAAAGGGTCTATTGACTCATCTTGCAAAGTTATGGAATGAAATGGAAAAATCTTTTCATGAAAGACAACATCCCTTGAAACAAATACTTGCTGAGATTGAATATCAAGAAGTTTGTATCCTTTTACGCCAGTAGGATAACCAAGCAATATACACATACGTGCTCGAGGTGCAAACTTAAGTCTGTGAGCTTGGAGAGTGGATGCAAAAGTCAAACATCCGAATACTCTAAAATTAGAGTAATCCACTGGAGTCTTGTAAAGTGTTTCATAAGGAGTCTTGTTTTGTAGCAATGGAGATGGAGTTCTATTTATCAGATAAGTGGCAGTGAGTATGCATTCAGTCCAATATTTAATGGGAATGCGTGATTGGAAGTATAAGGCTCGTGCCACATTTAGTAAATGTTGATGCTTTCGCTCAACGACTGAGTTTTGTTGAGGAGTCTCAATGCAAGAAAACTGATGGAAGATCCCTTCTTTATTAAAGAAATCCACGAAAGCCAGCTCTTTAGCATTGTCTGATCTAAATTGCTTGATCCTTTTATCAAACTGAGTAGCTATTAGATTGAAAAATCGAGGCAATACATGACTTACATCTGATTTGTTTTTGAGTAAAAAAACCCAAGTGAATCTAGTACAATCATCAACTAGAGTAAGAAAGTATCTATGACCTGTATAGGATGTAGTATGATAAGGTCCCCATATGTCACGGTGAACCAAGTCAAATGGTGAAGAGGACATATTATTGTTAGACACAAATGATAAGCGCCTTTGTTTGGCCAAGGGACAAATATAACATGGCTCTGACTGTGTGACTTTTGATGTTTCTAGATTCAACTGAGTTTTCAAAAATTCTAATCTTCTCGCAGACAAGTGACCAAGTCTGTTATGCCATATGGTTGGTGAGATTACTGTAGAGTAGGCTGCAATGTAGGAATCTTGCTGCAAAGTAGTGGAATCTAGGACATATAGATCAGCCAATCTTCTACCCTTGCCAATCATCATCTGAGTGTTGGTTTCCTGAATCACAAATTGCTCAGAAGAAAAACTAACTGTAACTTGACAGTTGGATGTAATCGCACTGACTGATAGCAGATTAAACTTGAATTGAGGAACAAAAAGTACATCCTTAAGGATTAAATTTGAGTTTAATTTGATATCTCCACTGTAATGAGTTTTAATACTCATATGATTAGGCAGTGTGACAGAAGAGTTATGTAAAGGCCTTAAGGAAATAAATGCATGAATATCACAACATATGTGCCTAGAGGCACCAGAATCCACTATCCAAAATCTTGAGGATGAAAGGATTGGATTCATTGTAGTAGAAAAGCAAGTACCTGTTGGATAGGAATCACCAGCAGTTTCTTGATGATCTTTAGACATGACCGAGGCAGCAAGATGAAAAGAAAGTAAGGTCATTAACTGCTGATATTGAGTCTTATTGAGACTTTGAATAAAATCTACACCATTTCCATCAGATTTTCCTTTTGTATCAGCAATTGCAGGAAGAGAGGAAACCTGATTAAGAGAACCAAACTGACTATCAGGAGCAATGTTGCTTCGTTGTCGTTGCTTAAATCCTGGAGGATAGCCATGAAGTTTGTAACACTTCTCGATGGTATGGCCATGATAATTGCAGTGAGTACAAAAAGGCCTATCTTTTCTTTGATTCTTATTTCTTCCACTAGAACCCTGACTATCTTGATTACCAGCAAATTTCCTTGGAACTTCATTCTTGATAGCAAAGGCCATTGTACTGCTAGAGGTATCATTTTGAACTGGAATTTCAATCTGTCGTTGTCTTTCTTCTTGTGAAACCAGGGAGAAAACTTTATTTATTGGTGGCAAAGGATCCATCAGTAGTATCTGACCACGCACTTGTGCAAAAGAGTCGTTTAATCCCATCAAGAAGGCTAACGTGTATTCCATATGATAGAAATCATTGAGATTTTTGACTCCACCACACGTGCACTTACCACATGAACAGATCGGCCTGAAATTACTTAGTTCTTCCCAAAGAGTTTTCAATTTTGTAAAATACACATTGATCGAATTTTGATCTTGCTTATGGTTTAACAATTCACGACGCAATTGAAATATTCTAGGTCCATTATGTTGCTAAAATCTAACCTTGAGATCAGTCTAGATTTCTTGCGTTGACTCAGAGAAAATCAGACTGGCACAAATTTCTTTAGAAACTGAGTTCAAAATCCATGTGTAACGCCCCTATGTGGGGGTTAACAGTTTTTAATGAGATAAAATAAAAATAAATAATAAAAGTAAAACCTTAAAAATAAAATTTGCCCGGGACTTAAATGAAAACTCTCAACTCAAAAATAAAAATATAAACGATAAATAAACCACAGTTTTAATGTAGCACCTTAAATTTAATAATATAAACTGTTGTCATCATCATTTTAACCCTCAACACATTATAATACAGTCACAGAAGTAACAATTGATGCTTACATTATCATGAAGAACATTCTCAACGATTGAAGCAGTCCCAATGTAATATAGTTACATCACTTCCTCAACTATATTTCTCGTAGCCACCTCACACTTAGTGAGTCCTGAAAAGATATAAACATAAGGGAATGAGCAACACTATGCTCAGTAGAGAAAGCCATTACCCACCTTTAGGTTTTTATCATTACCACATTAAAATCTGCATGGTTAGTAAGTCACATCATATTCCAGATTATGAGGTTTATTATGATCACATCTTATGGATACCATAGTTAATCATTACCAAGTGTCATAATTACACATTTATACAAATATTACCAATCATCATTGTTCCTAGGTATCCATGTTAAATTGAGTATCACTCAACTCATCGAGACCCAAATGGGTGCACTTGATCACCCTATAAACATTCCAAGGGTGTTCCGGTGAGGGGACATCAAGCCCCGAGTCCTCACCAAATCGATTCCTGTACAGTGTGTTCTGGGACTTTCAACCCAAGGAAGCGTCATCACCTTCCCCCTATTTTTCCTTTTAGGGTATTCGTGCCCAAGGACGTAACCGTCGCCCTTTTCATGTCTCACAATTTCTCTATATTAAATCATTATTAATAGAGTTAATTTTCCTAACCATGCTTCTCAATTTATAACATGTGTCAATTCATTATGTTCCTCGCCGTACAATACAAGACGAGTCCATGTCATAGTTTCATATGTGATACACATATAATATCAGTTCAACATAGATATATATATATTGCAGCAAAACAATCAATTTTAATTCTATAAAAACCTCACAAAAGATGAGTAAGAGAATCCCTACCTTTCAAGCTTATCAACAGTCTCTTAATCCTGGAATCAATTAACGTTAGCTCCATACTCCCTTGATCTTGAACTCCAAGCAAAGCAGATCCAGTTGTATCTCGCTGTATCTATGAAGCATCCTCTGTAGTGCTCCTCGAGCGACTATGAATGGCTAGGAATGCTTCCTGGAGATCATACATTCTTGAAAACGTCATTCTGGACTCCGATACTGCTGTTTGAATCGCCTCGATTCGCGTGCAGTCGGTACCGGATGATTTTCATTGGAGTGGAATTTGCTCGAACGGAGGTCACCATTGCATCCAGAGCATCGAAACGAGTCAGGAGGCGGTCTCGGATCTTCGATCGGAGGTCCGGATCACAAAATCCCATTTTGGCCTTTGACTGGCCGTTGACCGGCGTTGACCACCGTTGACCGGCGTTGACCGACTTTGACCGTCGTTGACCGGCGTCAATCGGGGTCCGTTGGCAGCTGGGCTCGGGCCTACCCCCCCTAAATTCGACCCTTCTGAGTCCAATGGCGAGGGTCAATTTCACCCAATTCTGCCTCTAACATAGCGGGTCGTGAAGTACAACGTCGGTAGAAATGGATGAGCTCCGATCTTGATTCTCCGACGATGGAAACCTGAAATTGGCTGAGGGCTTTTGCTACCCATCCTCCTATGAGCATTTCCCCTCATCCAATTTGAAGAAACGTGGCTGGGAAGAGCCAAAACGGAGACTCCCGCGGCGGTTGACGGCGGCGTTGGCCGTTCTCCGGCGAAACCGGCTCCTTCCGTGCAATTGATCGAGGGGTTTTACTCCCCTTGATCCTCTGAACTCATTGGGAGGGGTGGTGTCAAGTCACCTCCTCCGGCAAGGCGGAGTTCCACCATGGGGGCGGCGGTGCACGGCGGCAATAGACGGGCGGAGCAATCCGGCGGTTGTTGAGCTGCCACCAAGGGTGGGTTTTGTTCCTCTCATCACGGTGGTCGTGTAGGAACAAGAATCACGTCGATCGGACGTCGGACGGCGAAGATATCTCGTCGGAAAGAAATGAGTTTTGCCGCCACTTTGGGCGGCGCGTGTGGTCTCCTCCGGCGGCGTTTTGGGCGGCGCGGCACCTCGTTGGACTCAGCTCGTCGAGAGCTTTCCATTGGTGCGGGAGGTGTCGAAAACGGATGCCGAAATCTCAAACGATCTTTGAGGAGAGAGAGAGAATTTTTTAGAGAGAGAAAGTAGAGAGAGAGAGAGTTTCGAATTATGAGAGATTTTCTGATTTTTTTTATATATAT
Organism: Artocarpus heterophyllus; assembly: GCA_025403435.1. Taxonomy (NCBI): domain Eukaryota; kingdom Viridiplantae; phylum Streptophyta; class Magnoliopsida; order Rosales; family Moraceae; genus Artocarpus; species Artocarpus heterophyllus. The sequence continues at coordinate 11,743,784 of CM046350.1, read as the reverse complement.
ACTAGGTAATTAATCTAATTACCTTAATACCCTTAGGAGAATAACGGGTGTCACAGCTCTACCCCCCTTAAAGAAATTTCGTCCTCGAAATTTCAATTCTAGTAATACTAGTAAAAATTATGATTCCACTATGATTCCAATTCTGAGTCTAAACCGTTAATGTTCTTTGTCCTCCAAATTTAAGTTATCGTAATCTCCACTTATTTACTTGCATAATAAATCTTACTCCTAAATCCCTCAATGAGAGTATTTCTGACAAGTTTCAACTTATAACACCGTATAATAGTCTAAGAATCTGATCAGGCATACATATTGACCATATCATGATTCCAGTCCTTCATTGTCCATGGACTGTGATTTACAATCACATTTAAGGAGATTGCCAGAGAAATTTTATATACTTCATCTTTAGGTTCCTTTCCTTTTTGAGTAAGGAAAAGTCAAATATATTTGATTTCATACCTCAACTAATAAACTAAAACATAATCATAAAACATATATCACAAACACTTTATTCAAAACTATACATTAAACTTATTCATAGAGATATTAAACGGAATCTCTAGGTTGCAAACATACCCGACATATTTTTCATTAAACAGCTATCCTCATGACACAAACATTCAATCCAAATAATATACTCATATTTCATATGGAATATCCCCATAACTGACTCTGGTACTTCCACATAATATTAACAGAATATTACACATTACAAACATGATACGGATACGTTTCGAGAGTACAAGGCACTCCGTATACCAGCTATCCATATCATGCATGCTTAGAGGATACAAAAACATCGATAAACAAAAGATCGGACCTTAAGAAGGATGCGTTTCGAGAGCATCAAGTACTCCGTATCCAGCCATCCCGGCATTAGGCTCAATGAATCTAAAAGATTGAACAACAACGTACCACAAGAAACACAGAATACAAGGCAAACGGTTATTCGTAACACACGAAATACGGACACACATGCCTACATGCCAAAGATAAAACAAAAAGATTACAGATGGAGATTCAAATCAATTGGCCGCTCCCGGCTTTCCCTTTCCCATTCAAGCTTGGATGTTGCAGTGTCGGATTCTGGATGTATGATTTGCATTTTATCTATCAATTCCTCAGCTGTTGAAGCAGTGACAAAGATTTGTCTCTCCGATTCTGTAGTGATGTTTTCTTCCACAGCGTAATCTAGAAATTTCAAAAGACCGTCATAAAAACCCTTTACGTTCAGCAGTCCCAAAGGTTTGGAATAAAAGCCCAACAATTGCCCACAAGCAACTATAAATATTTCCTCAAGAGTACCTAGACCACCAGGTAATGCTATAAAAGCATCAGAATTATAGATTATGTCTTTAAAATTTTTAGGGATACTCCTGACTCCTTCTCCCTTACCTATGGCTTCCTTACAAAGGTTTCCTTCAACTGGAATATGAGGCCAAATTCTTACATCAGTAGCGTCGCTAGACCTAGCTGCTAGTGCCATATTTACCATCATTTTTATACTACCACCCCCATAGATTATGTTAATCTTCTTGCGTGCTAGGACTTGCCCTAAGTGATTTGCAGCTTCTAAATAAGCTTTATCTTTTCCAAGGCTGGAACCACAAAAGACACAGACATTCTTTATTTTCTTCGTGGACTGGGAGGTAGACATATTTGGTTTATAGAAGTGGTTGCTTAATGTCTGCTCCACTTAGACTTCGGGTTCTACATGAGTTTTTAAAGATGAGAAATATACAAAAAGGGCTAAAGAGATAGACGAGTAGGTAATGAAAAGGTAATCCAAAGATTTAAACAAAATCTTGTGCGGATAAGAAAGTAAGATAAGGTGATTGATAGTTTACAGAAAATCTGATTCACTTTTTGAAAAAGATTAGACTCTAATTGTATAACTTTTGACAATTGAGAACAATTCGACAGAAGACCCTCATGACACAACTGTAGACTTTTTGACAAATATACACCAAGTCTAGAAATTTAATATAAACGACAAATACTGTAGAACTTTTGAAATTTGAGACACAAATCTTGAAATATCTGGATAAGCTTTTCAAAATTCAAACATATTACTGTACCGTATGTAACGTGTCTGATAAGATAATATATTTTATTATATATATATTTAAGAAAATCATAAATTAAATAAGATATTAACACTTACTGTATCAATCTAATAATCACAATTATTTCAAACACAAAAGCAAATATTCTGAGTAAAAGAAAAACACAAACTGTTGAACATCAGCTAAAACTGCTTCAAATAAGTAAAGACTAAATAACCTTTATAGAGCGATGACTTATTCCCCATCCAGTTTTCTTATGGCTTGACAAACAGGATCTAGAAATACCATATTCCTAAGGCGTTGTCTTTCTGTATAAAATTTAGGCCAGAGTTTAAAAATAGCTCCTTGAACATATCCACTAGGGTGACCGTGGAGAGGAGGATGGATGCTATCCAAGTTCTCCTTTGAAAGTCCATCCCTACAAAACCTTATTTTATCCTCTCTATTCGTAGACATATAACCAGGTGAAGTACATTTACCGTTACAATTTTGTCTTCCACATTTGTTACAAGTGACCACGATGGCACGAGCTCTTCTTTTCATTGCACTACGACTGGTACCTGTTCCTGGTAAACCGACATCTTGACTAAAGTCACTCAGACGGATTTTCCCTCTATCAACATTCTCACATCACAAGGGATACCAAAACGCATAAGAATTCACAACCGAGTAATTCTAGCCTTGTATTTCTTTCTGAGAATCTTTTGGGAGAGTGATGGGAAATACTTTCTCAGGTGTTGGTACTTTGGGTCCATGATGAGATGAAAGAAGAGTAAATAGAAAGGAAAAATTAAGATAGTAAATTGCAGAATCCTAGAATTCCTTCTTCTTTTAGAGAGAAAGAAGAATTTTTAATGAAAAAGAAGAGGATTTGCGATTTAGAGAGAAAATAACAAATTAAGAGAGAAAAAGTGAACTCGGAGAAATAAGCTCCTATGCACAGTAAACGTATATGTAAACAATGATTAAACCACTGTATATGACACGTATAGAAACCACGTGGGAGAGACAGTGTGAATCAAACTGATTTAAGATTTGAACTAGGCCCAAATGTTCTTAGTTGAAAATGGTCAGGTTGTTTCGGGCCTTAACACATTTAGAACGAGTTAAATAACAAACATAAAATTGAAAACCAATTCGTATGAATCTTAAACCCAATTCAAAGCCACTATAGATAAGTTAACTATGAACAACAAATCTAATTTAACGACAACAAGGATCTTCCTGAATGATATTTAAAATCATTTCATAACAACACAATCTTCCAGCAACTCAAATGATTTTGTTTTAATCAAAACTTTATTGAACAATACATACACCCATATGTTATTCATAATACTCAACATCTATCAATGGATTCATCATCATTACTACCAAGGGTTTAGAATGCGACTAACCTTGAAATCAATACGATTTACGTCTTTCAACGTAGACCATATCAATGAACAAAGACACTAGATGTTACTACTTAAGAACATCTACAATCCCCACAATTCTACTCATACAATATATAATTTCCTCATATAACAAAACCTTAGGTAACCAAAAGATTCACTGATACACTTAAATACAATGTACGTAACAAAATATTCCAATTTTGAGATTCATGCATTCTAGACTTTACACAGTCTCAACAGACCAAAAGTCTAACATTTATCTCTCTCAAAATTCAATACCATGATTCCCAACTTATATCATATTCCTCAAATAAATAGAACTTTTAAGATAAGTTATTGACACTTATGTGCTCCATCGAATCCACACATAATCATTACTTAGGTTTGAATCAATTACGAAAAATTTGGCATATCTATGTCAAACTTTAAAATCAATAAATCAAGCCTTATATTTCTCATTGTTTTTCACGAGACAAAAGGCTCTTAAATCCTCGTATCTATACGAATTTCTCATCGTTTATACGAATTAGATATGCTTATAGATCCAAATATTATACGAATCTCTCATAAGCATTCTACTTATAAACTCATTCCATATAATTATCATTCCCTCATAACTATTAATACTTTCCTTCTATATAATTATTGTACTCATATGACTATTGATATTTTCATTCTATGGCCTTTCCATGTTACATCCTTCTAGACTGTATAAATCAATGTGAAGGTTCATTTTGATGATGACAATAAAAATTCAGCTTCAAAACCATCTCAAAAATATATTTTTTTAAAGTGGTGCTACACTCCCTAGGTTAACCGAACCTAGGCTCTGATACCAAAAATTCTGTAACGCCCCTATATGGGGGTTAACAGTTTTTAATGAGATAAAATAAAAATAAATAATAAAAGTAAAACCTTAAAAATAAAATTTGCCCGGGACTTAAATGAAAACTCTCAACTCAAAAATAAAAATATAAACGACAAATAAACCACAGTTTTAATGTAGCACCTTAAATTTAATAATATAAACTGTTGTCATCATCATTTTAACCCTCAACACATTGTAATACAGTCACAGAAAGTAACAATTGATGCTTACATTATCATGAAGAACATTCTCAACGATTGAAGCAGTCCCAATGTAATATAGTTACATCACTTCCTCAACTATATTTCTCGTAGCCATCTCACACTTAGTGAGTCCTGAAAAGATATAAACATAAGGGTATGAGCAACACTATGCTCAGTAGAGAAAGCCATTACTCACCTTTAGGTTTTTATCATTACCACATTAAAATCTGCATGGTCAGTAAGTCACATCATATTCCAGATTATGAGGTTTATTATGATCACATCTTATGGATACCGTAGTTAATCATTACCAAGTGTCATAATTACACATTTATACAAATATTACCAATCATCATTGTTCCTAGGTATCCATGTTAAATTGAGTATCACTCAACTCATCGAAACCCAAATGGGCGCACTTGATCACCCTATAAACATTCCAAGGGTGTTCCGGTGAGGGGACATCAAGCCCCGAGTCCTCACCAAATCAATTCCTGTACAGTGTGTTCTGGGACTTTCAACCCAAGGAAGCGTCATCACCTTCCCCCTATTTTACCTTTTAGGGTATTCATGCCCAAGGACGTAACCGTCGCCCTTTTCATGTCTCACAATTTCTCTATATTAAATCATTATTAATAGAGTTAATTTTTCCTAACCATGCTTCTCAATTTATAACATGTGTCAATTCATTATGTTCCTCGCCGTACAATACAAGACGAGTCCATGTCATAGTTTCATATGTGATACACATATAATATCAGTTCAACATAGATATATATATATTGCAGCAAAACAATCAATTTTAATTCTATAAAAACCTCACAAAAGATGAGTAATAGAATCCCTACCTTTCAAGCTTATCAACAGTCTCTTAATCCTGGAATCAATTAACGTTAGCTCCATACTCCCTTGATCTTGAACTCCAAGCAAAGCAGATCCAGTTGTATCTCGCTGTATCTACGAAGCATCCTCTGTAGTGCTCCTCGAGCGACTATGAATGGCTAGGAATGCTTCCTGGAGATCATACATTCTTGAAAACGTCATTCTGGACTCCGATACTGCTGTTTGAATCGCCTCGATTCGCGTGCAGTCGGTACCGGATGATTTTCATCGGAGTGGAATTTGCTCAAACGGAGGTCACCATTGCATCCAGAGCATCGAAACGAGTCAGGAGGAGGTCTCGGATAGTCGATCGGAGGTCCAGATCACAAAAATCCAAATTCGCCGTTGACCAGCCGTTGACCGGCGTTGACCGGCATTGACCGGCGTTGACCGAATTTGACCGTCGTTGACCGGCGTCAATCGGGGTCCGTTGGCAGCTGGGCTCGGGCCTACCCCCCCTAAATCGACCCTTCTGAGTCCAATGGCAGGGTCAATTTCACCTAATTCTGCCTCTAACATAGCGGGTCGTGAAGTACAACGTCGGTAGAAATGGATGAGCTCCGATCTTGATTCTCCGACGATGAAAACCTGAAATTGGCTGAGGGCTTTTGCTACCCATCCTCCTATGAGCATTTCCCCTCATCCAATTTGAAGAAACGTGGCTGGGAAGAGCCAAAACGGAGGCTCCTGCGGCGATTGACGGCGGCGTTGGCCGTTCTCCGGCGAAATCGGCTCCTTCCGTGCAATTGATCGAGGGGTTTTACTCTCCTTGATCCTCTGAATTCATTGGGAGGGGTGGTGTCAGTCACCTCCTCCGGCAAGGCGGAGTTCCACCATGGGGGCGGCGGTGCACGGCGGCAATAGACGGGCGGAGCAATCCGGCGGTTGTTGAGCTGCCACCAAGGGTGGGTTTTGTTCCTCTCATCACGGTGGTCGTGTAGGAACAAGAATCACGTCGATCGGACGTCGGACGGCGAAGATATCTCGTCGGAAAGAAATGGGTTTTGCCGCCACTTTGGGCGGCGCGTGTGGTCTCCTCCGGCGGCGTTTTGGGCGGCGCGGCACCTCGTTGGACTCAGCTCGTCGAGAGCTTTCCATTGGTGCGGGAGGTGTCGAAAACGGATACCGAAATCTCGGACGATATTTGAGGGGAGAGAGAGAGAATTTTTTAGAGAGAGAAAGTAGAGAGAGAGAGAGTTTCGAATTATGAGAGGTTTTCTGATTTTTTTTTTTATATATATACTAGGTAATTAATCTAATTACCTTAATACCCTTAGGAGAATAACGGGTGTCACACTCACCTTCTAACTCTTTCTCTAAATTCCTTCTATCCTCCCACTTTCTCTTTCATCTCTTCTTCTTCTTCTCACTTCTTCAACCCTCATCTCCAATGCCATGACTCACAGTCAAAACTATTATTGTTGCCATCGCCACCTCCTCCTCCGTTTTAAGCACCAAAATTTTGGTACATTTAGAATCATTTGAAATTTCCTTCATTTAAATTTACTTTTTTTTCAAATTTTAAGTTTTTTATTTTGTTTGGTTAGGTTTTTTTTTTTTTTTATGCCTTTTATGGATAAACTTTGGCTATGGTTTTAACATATTTGTGTTATATTCTTATTTATTTTATACGTCTGTATTTTTTTTCTATATTAGATAAGAATCAAGTTTATCAAAGAAGAGGACGTAAATTTGTGAATAACATTTGAAATTATTCTTTAAAATTACTATGTATTTTTTCAATGTTGGATACGAATCCATTTTATCAAAGAAGATGACGTAAATTTATGAATAATAGTTGAAATTATTCTTTAAGAAAAAATTGTTTCGGTGAAAATATATGTATATATTTTTTAATTTTCAAGACTTTTAACAACAATTTTGCATAAACCATAATTAAAAATGGCATCTTAGATAGGTTTTTGTAAAAACCATCATCTAATGTGCCCTTTAGACGATGGTTTTAGTAAAAACTAATGTCTAATGTGCCCTTTGTACAAGTTTATGGTATTTCATGTTTATATTAGATGAACCATCATTTAATATATACCACATAATACGATGGGGATCTGACCACGGTTAGCCTTTAACCGGTGATATCCTAAGCACATATTATCTCTGTCCAAGGAACAATTAAGCTCCACATCTTAAAAAGAGGAACACTCAACTTCTTAACTTGTAATTAGGTAACTGAATCCTTTCAAAAAAAAAAAAAAAGGCAACTGCACTATGTCACATTAAAGCAAATCCTGAACAAAACTGGTGAGGAGGACAACCTCCAGAAGGATAAGAAGCCAGCCTTTCCACTACCTTTCTTTCCCTTTCTAAAATATAACTAAACGTGTTTAGTAGTGCAATTAAAATGATTTTGATTTGGGTATAAAGATGGAAACAATTTTTTTTTTTAAATGGTTCTAGAACTATTTCTAAAACTGCATTTGGTTATTTATTTGAAAAATTGTTTTAGGAATAGGAAAAAAATGAAACTTATTTGGGTATATTTTTAAAAACGTGCATTAAGTTATTTGATAAGAAAATGAAAACAAAGATTTTCAACTATTTTCTATTTTCTTAATAAAAACTATTCTCACTATTTTTTAAAGTACTTAATTTCTAACCAAATGCTGGAAAGCATTTTCATTTTTATGTCTTAAAAACGTCAAGAATGAATTCCAAAAACAATACTAAAAAAGTCAACTTTTTTATTCCCAACTCTATAATACAAAAGTCAACTTAGAGAGCTTAGAGAGTGCAGAAAGATAACTATTGACAAAGCCTCTACTGATCTAAAACACAACCCATAATCCGAAGGGTCCTGAACGACTTGCAAGAAAGGGTGTTGTCTTTCCCTCTTTTCATTCCAATCTCCTCTAAAATATATATATATATATATATATATATATATATATATATATATTTATTTAGAGGAGATTGGAATGAAAAGAGGGAAAGACAAGGACACGTTTAGTGCGTTCGTCTAAAGCTAGAATATTCTCAATACTCATTTCGTTCAGTTTGCTTTTTCTTTCACCATGCATCATGCTGTATTTAATCTCTTACTCATAACTATAGTTATATTTATTCAGAAAAAAATCCTAATTGTTGCACAAATACACAGTAGAGCATACCCACAAAAGTGCGTTCTAAAGCCGTTGAGCTTATAAGAATCATTGTTCATATATCTTGCCTTTTTATGGAATTTGGTAATTTTTCTTATATCATAAACATCAGTGTTTTTTCTTAATTAAAAAAATGTTGTGCAGCAAGATAAGGGAAAAACATGACGAACAAATTTGTTTTATGGTAAGATATTGGCTATTACATCACATTGTCTTTATGTTGGATCAAAAGTTTACCTCTTCAAATATATATATAAAATAAAATAATTAAAATAACTCCTTTCTCTCTTGCCCTTTTCTTCAGCCCTCCGTGTATCACGTACCACGTGAAACAAATTATCACCTATAGAGAGAACAAAAAGAAGTATACATGTAGAAGTAGAGTGGGAAAAAAGGACGGTGAACCTGTTCAATGCTGAGTGGCCAATAGTAGAAGGTGACCGAAAAGCCTTGTAGTGGTAGGACTTGCACCGACCAAGTTGAGGTGGAAGATAATATATATATATATATAGCACATTATCATATCAAAGTTGACAAGTGCTGTGTGCAATTTGCAGCACATTACATGCAAACGAAATAGAAACCGAAAATTAATGGCAATTATAATTGGGATTAATATTCTTGCGCACTTTTTTCGTGTGTGTATGGGAGAAGGCTAGAAGCAAGAGGCAAAATGATTTTAATTGCACAAAGATACATAGTGCAAATTTGGAAATTAAAGATATATTCACCCAAAAATAAAATGGACGTTAAAGAATCATTCCAAATGTTGGAAAAGAGAATTTAGTGTGGAAGATTTCTCAACTAGGTATCCAAAAATAACCTTAAATATTTATATATTTATATATTTTTAAGCCGTCAAATCTAAAATAGAGATAATTTTGTTCAAATTTGATAGTTTAAAAATGTCTATTCGTAGGTATTTTCACTGTAAAAAGACCCTTTTAAGTGTTTCCAAAGCAATTATGTCACGTATATATATGTTGTGTGGCCGGGGAAGGAATTAAACAGAAGTTAACCAGAAGGATCAGGAAGCAGAAATTGAGCCTCTATATATATATATATATATTTATGTTCCCATTCCCAAGAAATCAGCCTCCTTTTTAACTCTGACTTTGCTGGGAACAAGACCACAGATTTTCGTATATCGTTTCTGTTGGCTTTATGACATAATGCTATTTCTCACGATAAATGCATGTGGTACTTCAGTTACTTCAGCTAATAAATGCTTTGTACGGTGCTCCATCGAGCTAAAGTGTTGGCAGAAACCTACATATAACGCATTTACCAGCAATGTGCAGCCCTTCACAGATTTTGTTTTAAATGTACTACACTATCAGCCATCAAATTTAGTGGTAAACAAAAGTCGAGTACTGTAGAATTTGTCATTAAAAAGTACGAATTTGTGAGGAAAAAATGATGTACATAAAATTGATATGGGTCACAATTTTATAGTTTGAACGCATTCTCAAACAGACTATAAATATGTTTTATGTACATATATGCTTGTTTTGAGAAAGAGACCCACACAAATGATCAAATCAAAATTACACAATTTGTCTTTTATGATGTAGTTATGTTTGCCAAATTGGTATAGACCGAAAAAATAGATTAAAAATTATGATATATAAGAGCTTTTATTGTAATAATTTTTTATAATGTAGTATTATATAAGATTTTATATTGTTATTTGTTTAAACCAATTGGTTCAAAGATAACTTTAGAAGATAAATTTCATGGAAGAATGCATTACCCAACACTACGGAAGAATCCATTACCTAACACTACTTATAGTACATATGCTCGTTTTGATAACTAATTCTATACAAATATTCAAACATAAATATATACCAAGATCATAAAAATAATAATAAAAAGATTATCTTAAAAAAATGGGGGTAATATTTTCCAAGTACGGAATCCATAGATGACAAACAATGACAAAAAGTACTTTAATTATTTCTACATTAGATGTCACATGGGTGGAATTTCTCTCCCTGTTTTTGGTTTTTTAAACTTTTTTATCTACATGCATGCATGCGCTTATTGAGCAAGCACATGGCTTGAATGATATAGGGGGCTTCACCTAAAAACAATTTCAACGCTCATTCTTCAACTATAGCCATATAAGTTTGCACCATATCTCCTCTCTTTTCTTTCTTTTTCTCTTTTTTTTTTTTTTTTTCTGTTTCTTGTTGCTTTGTTTCTTTGAGAAAAGTATACTCGCTCATCTGTTTTTGCTTTATTAATGACATCGAAGTCAAATACAGGCTCTTGCGCAATAAAAGGGGACCAAAAATTATCAAGACTTAAAAAACAAATCAATCACGTCCAATTTCATGGTCACGTTTTTAATGGATAGTGACCACAATATATTCTGCTTCCCAAACGTTCCATTTCCATCGGCATATATAAATAATGCCAAAATGGAGAAATCTTGGCACTATTCTACGTGAATTCTGTTTTATCTGCAGATTGATTTTTTTTTTTTTTTCAGTTGAGTTACTCTTAAACTGTCTTTATAATATATATATATTAAGTATTAATTTGAAGTGATCACAAAATGTAAATTCACCTCATGCATATTTTTATATGGTCAAGATTAAAAGAGAATATGGCTTTTAGTTCGAGTTGGACATTTGTACATGTTTTGCTACCTCAAATGTTGCCAATTAATACTCGTTAAGGTACATACTTTTGGCAAATTAGATCGTAATTTCTTCATGTCATAGAAGAACGGAAAATTGTATATGAATATATATACACACACATATACATATATATATATACACATATACATATATATTAGAGGAGCAATTTAGGTTGCCCGGTCTAGTCCGGCCATACAGGCCAAAAGAAAAATCAGGCATTTGAGCCGGTCAAATGAAATGGTAAGTCAGTCGAGTCCGAATGAACAAAGGCTAGTCAGGTCGAGCTAGTTTAGTAAATGAAAAGGGAGGTCTAGCTCGGTCAAAAGCCAGCATGGGATAAATCAGCTAGCAAATGTCACTTGAAACTGAAATTCTAGATAACCAAAATTTGAATAGATAATATTAAGGGTTAATTACATATATATATATATATATAAGCTTAATTAGGACACACAAAATTAATGAAAGCGTCTGTCTTCTTTTTCGTTTTCTTTTTTTACCCCTTTGTGCTTCTTTATAATCCTTAACAGTATTAATTTGCGTTTCCTTACATTATTGCAGCATCATATATATATATATATATATATATATATATATATATATATGTTATATGAAAAGCAGAAAAGAAAAAAATTAACAAAAATCAAGAGGAGTATTCATGAGGGTTTCATGGCACAAAACCTTTCACCATGACAAGCGCCGCACCTTCCTTTCCTCATGATGTGCCTTCCATGCTCATGATATAATCGGTTGGTTAATATAAGATTGCCCCTATCATTCTTTTCATGATTGTCTTTCTATATTTTATTATTTTCCAATTAAACAGTGATATATTTTTCATGAACTCATGCATTTCAACATTCTTTAAGTTGAAGCTGGCTGCGAATTCCAAAAAACCACGAGGCTTTTGCCCATTCCACTCCATCTCTAGCTAGTTGAATCCTCTAGCTAGCACTATTAATCATAATTATTAATTAATATCTTGAATTAATATTTTATGCACAAACAAACCCTAGTGCACCACACACACACACACACACACACACACACACATATATATATATATATATATATATATATATATTTCTGTTTTTATTCTCCATATGATGTCCGCTAGCTTTCCTTGATGGCTTCCTAAATAATTATATGGTTTTTATGGATACGTGGTGACCTGCATACATCATGTAATAATATTGCAAATAAATAATTCATACTATCCTTTAGGGGACTAATAATCGTATTATTATTACAGGGTGTTGCATAAGAAAAGCTGTCCCATTAATACTAAATACTGAATCATGCGACATTCTAGTGAAATTTTGTGTACAAAAAAGGAAGACAGAGAGAGATTTCTCAAGGTTGCTGAGCTATGAATGCGGATAAATTCATGGTGAATGATTGTCTTTTATAAGAATTGTGATTATCCATTAAATTTGTTTTAAATGGTACTTAATCAATTGTGCACGTCATTCAATAAAGAACTCGCAAATGTGTGTTTTAAAACTTTAAATTTATTACGCAATACAGTTAGTTAAACACCGTTATAGACATCAAAATTAGATAACAAGAAATACACCGTTTTGAAACATCATTACGTTTAGTCACCGTTTTGGGGGGAAGATATCCATTTTGGGCACCGTCTAGTCACTCTTGAGGATATACGTTATGGCATAAACTTCAGCTTTAACGTGCAATTTTTTTTTTTTCTTTTTTCAGCGAAATATTTTATACACCAACAAAGGAACTGAAAGCCCCACCACAAAGGGATACCTAATCCTGATCATAAGAATATATTGATAAAGTTGTCAAATTGAACAATATCTTAATTATTATCACACATGAAGTTACAAAAAGAACCCTTCTTTTCTTGATATATTAATTAGAGCTAATTCTATAAGTTTTAGTGATCGGTGGACTATTAAAAAATAATTATTAATCCTGGTAAAATAATTGAAAAATGTTTATCTGGCTGCTCAACGAATTAAATGAGCATATTGGACCCCTTCACTCTTTCGTTGCTTTTTCTTTTTGGCATTTAAAAATTGTATAGATCACTAGTGCCTTATATACTAATACCTTTCACTTCGTTTGAACTTTAATTAAATACCTTAATTAATTTATAGGTTGAAGAACCTTAAAAGGTGATTAAGATGTTAATTGCTCTTCCCTGGAGTTGTTATGGATGCGTTGGTATTCTCCAATTAGTTAAAAGTTTATGAGTCATTCAAAGACTCAAAGCTAATTTTATATATATATCAAAAAGCTATGTTATTTTATTCACATGGCTTTTATTTCTTTTTATTCTTAAAAAACATTATTTTACCCATTCTCAATCTATACTGTATATAAAGTGTGAATGTGGTTTTCAATATATTTGAATAACATTATGTTCTTCATGCGTGGGAACTTTTCAACCTCTAGAAATTTCAACGAATTTATGAACCATTTAACGTTGGAAACATAAAAAACAAAGATATTTTAGTCTTTTGAAATTGGACATTTTATTTTATCCTGAAATGGAGTGGATATCAACTTTTCATATATCCTGACAAATGTAAATTAAAATAAATAGAAACATTTTTACCCCTTTTTTTTTTTAATTCCGAAGTCCTTTAATTAGCAATCAATGATGGATTCTTGAACAAAAATGAATTGACAGTGTCATGGTACATCATAATAGAGAAGGTATAACTTACTAATATTTTTATTGTATTTATATTTAACTCTAAGGCTTAGGGATCTTACCACAAACTAATCCGTATGAGATGTCTACCCTACAATATTATCATTTCGTAAACATACAATAATTATATATATATATATATATATAGAAGGTATATGTGCACACATAAAGCCTATCTCTTTTATTTATTTATTTATTTATTACAAAATGTGTAAATCCTATCTTAAAATGTTAGAGAAGAAATTCCATTTCTCACCGTTTTCTCTTTTTGCAAAACACCACAGATATGATTAGAATATTCTCTCTCCTTCAGAGTCATTTGTCTCTTCCTCTCTAACCAAAACTTCATGATTTTTCTCTTTCATATCTCATATAATATAACATATAATATATATATATATATATATATATATATATATATATATTCCTCTGCTTCGAGAAAATCACTGCTCCAATCAGACAAAAGAAAACAGAGTCGTCCCATCACTCAGCTCCTTTGTGCATTGCTTCTGAAAAAAACCTAACTTTTTATGCAAATCATATTTCTTCCAAATAAATTTCCCGTATTTTTATTCCTATTTATTCGACCACAAAGATCAAACTTTCTGGAACAATTCTCATCATCAACTGTTGAAGAATAGTCTCTACGTATTCTGAGGTCAGAAAAATTTCCAACCAATAAACAGTTGAAAAAAGAAAGAAAGAAAATCGCATCTCAGTTTTTTAAGTTTAATTTTCTGTTTTGTAATTTACGAGATTTTTCTGTTACGTTATTAGTTTATTCAGATTAACGGAAGCTTTGACTAATTCTTGGTTCGCAATTCTTTATGTCGATCAGGTGGGTGATCGCTATTGCTCCGTTGGGTACGCAATTTCTGACGCTGTAGATTTTAAATCTTCTCACATCTCTCTCTGTTTCTCTTTCTCTTCCCTTCTTTTCTCTTCGTTTTTTCTTTTAATTTTCCTGGGAAAGTGACGGAAATGGCGGATTATCCAAAGATGGTGAGTATTGTCTTCTTGTGTTTTCATCTTTTCTTTGTTTTTTAGTTTTCATCTATAATAACAGTGTCTTTGGATTTAAATTCTTTGTTCTTCAGGAATCGTCAGCTGGTCCTCACGAGATAAATGGATTAGAAGAAAAATTCACTGCCGAGAAAATCTCTGTTTCCGATCACGTAAACGGTTTTCATTACACAGCAGATTCATCCGATAGCTTCGTCATCGATATGGAAAGCTTCGCCCATGGCGGCGATAAAGATATCACGGCAAATTCAAGAATCAAAGTTTGTTTTTTTTTTTTTCTTCTTTATTTTTTTAATAATTTTTCTTTTGGGGATGATTCTTATTCTGTTGTTCTTATCACCAACATTTTCTTTTTCTTTTCTTTTTTAACTTGCAATTTTCCCTTTGGAATTCTTATATTTCTCATTATAATATTATGTCTAAGTCAACATTGGTTTCTGATTGGTAATCTGTTAATTAATAATGACGTTGTTTGAAACAGAGGAAATAGCTGGTCTGTTTAACACGCAAGTATTAATAATGGACGTCTTTCTCAAGCATTATTGCCTGTCAATATTTTCTAGAAGTAGCATCTTATTTTCTCTTTAATTATGTATTAAAATCTAATCATAGCTTTAGCTATCTATACGCCACTCTAGTTTTTGGAAAAAAAAATGAACCTTTTTTTTTTAATAATTTTGTGAATATTCTTTCTCATGATGGAAAACTTACAGAGAAGCCTTTCCCGGAAAGGAGCTCAGCGTGGCTCAGAGAAGAAAATTTATTCCAACACAAACGCTAATGATAGAGACTCTGCGGCGGTTGGACCGTCGCCAAGAGGTTGGTAAATGGTAACTCAAACAATTTTTTTTTTCTTTTTTTTTTTTTCAAAATTCTACTTGACATAAATTCTTCTTCACATAGTGAACAAGTTTATGAATCATGAAATATACAGCAATTATTCATTTATTTGCTTATTGAAGTAGAAAGTAAATAATAATAATTTTGATAAATTTTGTCCGTTCAATTCAACTTCAGCTACTCATTAATGGTTTTGTCATTTACTTTATGGTCCAAACTTGCTCATTAACAGTTAGTCCAGATGTCACTTATGACTTTGAGAGGTTGATACAGATGCAAAATTCAACCACATGATCGAAGATAAAATGTAGAATTGGAATCCGCAAATGGGTTTATAGCATATTTTATTTTAGTTTACGAATTTAAGTTTACCAGCTTTACCTTAGATGGGTGAATCAGGTGGTTTGAAATTAAATTAATCATGTCAAATTCATACTTACCCAAGAAAAATAGTAGTAATTTTATTATTCAGCCAATTTCTTTTTC
This sequence comes from Artocarpus heterophyllus, assembly GCA_025403435.1. Lineage (NCBI taxonomy): Eukaryota > Viridiplantae > Streptophyta > Magnoliopsida > Rosales > Moraceae > Artocarpus > Artocarpus heterophyllus. The sequence goes on along the minus strand of CM046350.1, from coordinate 11,727,563 downwards.
TTTTCCTTTTTTTGTTTGCTGGAAATTTTGTTGTTCAATTTGTTAGTTGAAGTTTTCAAGAATGGAAAAGCTGGTGGTCGGAAATCTGTTGGGCTAAATGATCTTGTAGACGGGTTTTATAATAAATAATTTGGACAGTGAAGTACTATAACCGGGTAAACTATAGAACAAAGGAGATGAATTTGGGAATTGGATGTGACTTTGTACTAATTGAGTAGAAAATACAGATGGCACAATATCTTTGCCCTTTTGTTGGTATGTCAATTTTATATTTTGGGGTGCCATATATATTATTGGAGGGTCACTTGTGAAAATTCTACTCGAAGCATCATTTTTTTAATTATTTTTTTTAATGCAAAAGGGAGGTTAGGAAATTATTCATTTTGCTGCTACTCTTGCGCAGGTTCGTGCACGCCAGAAAAGCACCCGACGGTGGCGGTAGGGACCGCCGATAATTTAAGTAGCCCACAAGTCCATCATCAGATCACCATCACAGCCGGCAACATCACCACCGTCGCTGATGGTAGATCCGTTCTTCTTCGAAGAAACAGCTTCAAGCGCCCTTCTTCTTGGATCCTTGATCCCAAGAAGATTCTTTTCTTATTTGCCACCTTGTAAGATTACTCTTCCATACACTTTTGTGCATTTCTGGGATCACGTCATACTAATAAAAAAAGTGTTTGTATTTTTGGAAAACAGGTCAAGCGTGGGAACAATCTTGCTGATATATTTAACCCTTTCAACCAGCAAGTACAGTACAGATGAAAATGGTCTTGATTGGCAGCAGCAGTAATACATGGCTCCTTTTTTTTACGTTTGAGGGTGGAATTTCTACACACAGAGCCAACAAGACAGGATCCAACTGATCGGTAAAAGGGTTCTTTATGGCCCATTTTGAGGTGCACTTTGTGAGAGAAAGCGACAAGAAGGGACATAAAAGAGGGATGAACTTGATTTGGATCGAAATATCTAACCCCAAATCTCTATGTTTTTTTCTTTTCCAAAGCCTCCTTAACACAAGATTATTTATAGAAATGAAGACAAGGACACATTGCTCTATGACAAAGAGAAGGAATCTTCTTTCATGTTAGATGGGTGAGAATGAAACACATGATGTGTGTCCTCTTTTTTGTAGAGATTTGGTGCCTCTACACAGCTAGATGGAAGATCGGTGGAATATAAGAAAGTCGAGTACTTTTTGCACTCATTTTTTTTTTTTTTCTTTTCTTACCCCATACTTTTCCAATTCCGCTAGCTCTTTTGGCAAAAATCCTTGTTCAAGCGAGACCCTTTTTGTTGTATGTGGCTTCCATGTGGGAGTGGGCAGGAAAGGGAAAGGAAACAACCATGAGATTGCGCAGCAATAAAGTATTCGTGTGAACAAACGCACCGTGGAAGCTTTCACTTTAAGGAAAAAGAAAAAAGAAAAAAAAAACATTTATTAGTCTTGTGGACTTGTGGGAAGGGACATGGTAAGGCAAACAAAATGTTTAAAAAATATAGTTAGAATCATGGCTGTGGTTCAAAACATTGTAACAGATGAAAACTTTACACTGTAACAGTTTTTTATTTTTTAATATAACATATAAAAGCTTTACATTATCTGGTAACTATAATCATGGTTCTAACTGAAATTGCTAAACACCCTAAAAACATGCTTGTCTGTTTGTCAAAGACCCCATGTAGAATCTCTTGCACCCTGTTTGTGGGATATCTGCAAAAAATCAGGAATCATAAGATCTCTGGTAGATGGGATTGTAGTTTTGGAGAGCTGCGGCAATAACTGCATGTGAATCCAAAACGCTAGATCTAGATGAAGACCTGTACACAATTATTGCATTTGCCGTGAAACGAAACCAAAAAAAAAGTCTCAAAAGAAATCATTTCTTAATTATTTAATCCTTCCCTAGTTTGTTCCTTGTTACATCTCTGGTTCCGTCTAGTGATTGTTTAATCCGCACCTAACACTAATCTAAGCTTTTCCACAAAGGAATCTCTCACCATCCCGATGATAGGGATCGCAGACCTTGTTTTGTTTGTCGTTTTATTTTGTTTCCTTTTATTTTGTTTTTAGTCCTCACGCTTGTACCATCATCTCACTGATGTAGCATCGCATTCGACTTCGGGACACAAGAGACGGCCGCAACAATAAAATATGAGAATCATCACATACCTAAAAAATAAACAAATGTGATAATTCCAAAGCACATTAGTTAGAATCACTGCAATGACACATGCAAATTAAACCAATCAGCAAAAGTTGTTTTGCTTTATAAAAAGCTCCAATATATAGAGAGATTAATGGAAAACTCGATCTATACTGAAAGGCAGATTCCTAAGATAGTTGGGTTAGATTTGGAGATATTTACAGAATATTGGGTGTCTAACTTTGTGTGGGCGTGTTTCTACTTTGGAAAGAGCTTACATCTAAGCAGGAACCTCCTGCTGATGGTGTTTCTACGTGTCATGTCACACAGATCACAAATAAACAGTGGCCTTAATCAACCATTTCAATAAGTCATATTAAATCTCTGACAGTGGCGAGAGACAGATTTTGAGAAAACAATGAATCTGGGGCTTATGAAGAACCTTACGAGGCACCACAAAAGATGAAAAATGGTCTAGGAATTACCCTTGATGAGTACAAAATAATTTTTGAACATGATATATATCTTATCACAAAATCTGCAAGAAATTTGAATGCTGCCCGCATACCAGCAACGGTTATGTCTCGTTATAGCTCACTGTTTCTTATCTCATGTATCTGCTAAATTACACACGTGATCTTGGTAACCTAAAGTTGATAGAAAATATTTTCTTATAGAATTACTCAAATTAACTTTCATAAGAAATTTGAAATCCATACATAAATCCATTTTTTCCCTCTTATGATGAAGATTATGATTAATCCAACACACCAAACAAGAAAAGTTGCGTGGGTTGTTTGGTATGCAGTAATCTTCATTTAATTGTTCTTGTCACACTAAATTATCTCTAAAAAATTCCATGAAAATAATTTTTGGTCTAAATTTTTGTGTTCCTACTTAAATCATTTTCAAAGTAAAATGAGAATATCACCTGAGGATTAGACCAAATCTCTTCATCGCTCTTAAATTGGGTGAGGTGTCCGTCAAGAATAATGAAACTGTAAAGATCAATATTCTTTTACTATACGCTTGCTTTTCAAACATAGAAGATACAAGCAACAAAGACATCACTATAACGACCCGGCAAATTCGAGTCGTTATTCTTCCATGCTTAAACTTAAAGAAACTTAATCATACTATACAATACATAGCTCATGCCGCACAACACATCATTCATGCCATGGTCCAATGCTTACTTTAATAGAACAAAAACCAACTTAATACAAACTTTAAACAAAGTTTATAAGTTAAACTTTTTACTTAAGGTTCAAGGTGGTGAATCTTCTTTTTTCCGTCAAGAAAAACCTCTAAAAAATAATCTTGATAACAAGGTCAAAACAATTTAAGTCATGATCCATAAATACGCTAACTTTTATTAAAAACCTATTAACAATGTTTAGGGTTTTTAGTTTTTGCCTTAAAGAACCTTAAACTCCCTTGGATCTTGCTTCTAAGAGTAATTTTGAGACTTATTACAACAAAGATCTGGGTGGTTTAATGGTAAGGGGTGGCTGATTTTTGAGAGAGAAATAAAAAAGTTCACGCTCGTTAGTAATATTTTTGATGGAGTTAAAATGTTGTTTCTGACCCAAGTCCTAGGGCCACTATAGAACTCGACATAAGAACCAAAATGAAAACAAAACTCTTTGGTCAAATACCCCCACAAAATGTGGGAAATACATTTCAAGACAAGAGCATTAATGAGAGTATGGCCAAGATTGACTTTTTCGAACTAAAATATAAGAAAAATATAGACTATAATCCTTCCCCATAGCACTCCACCGATTCATTTCCTAGATCCAAGTAAATGTTTCCCACTTTTGCACAAAAACATGGTATGGGTCATGTTGACTTTGGTGTACCTAGTAGGTTTTTTTTTTTTTTGGGTCCAATTCTATATACTTTTAGATTATATTTTTTACATTTAGAATAGATTACGGTAAAGATATTTCTAACTTAGTCAGTCTAAAGAATTCTGACACACTGCAAACTTATACTTATGATTTTTTTTTTTTGTTAACAATTTAGTTTTCTGTTGGACTTTGGCATGACATGTAAATAATCCCATTTTACTTAATGGCCATTGGTCACAAAATATTGGATTTTTAATTAATCCATGTGGCAATATAATTGCCCTTAAGTCACTTAACAATTTTGTGAACATTTAACTCACATAATCTCCCTTTTAGATGAACAATTCCATCCTCAAAGAGACCAAAATCCCCCTTTTAGATGAAAAATTCCATCCTCAAAGACACCAAAATCTTTCTCTTTTCCCTCTACAATCTCCTCTCTTATCCTAACCAGAGTGAGATCAAGCTCTTGAGCTCCTTTCATTCCCCAAAAATGCATGGCTGCAAGGTCAGAGTAAATAGTTAACCTACTACAAACTCTAAACCAAGCTTGTCAATGTCTTGCTGAAGGGGCTAGGGTAGCATGTGGATCGACATAAGAGTTGCTGACAACTTACGGCTCAACACATCGGCAACTTTGTTTGCCTTTCCAGCATGGTAGAGAATCTCACAGTCATAATCCTTGACCAACTCTAGCCACTTCTTTGTCTCATATTAACATCTTTTTGAGTGAAGACATATTTAAGACTTTGGTGGTCAGTAAAGATCTGACACTGGGCTTCATTACGGTGATGTCGCCAAATCTTAACTGCAAATTCTAGATCATGAGTCGGGTAGTTCTTCTCATGATCCTTTAATTGCTAAATCATGAGTCGGGTAGTTTTTCTCATGATCCTTTAATTGCCTTGAAGCATACGCTACCACTTTGCCATTTTGTATCAACACTACTCTCTAACCCTGTTTTAGAGGCATCAATGTAGAAGTCGAATCCTACGTCATCTGTTGGAATCATGAGTATAGGCACACTTGTGAGCCTCCTTTTCTATATGAACAAATTTTGCAAGTTAAATGTTCCCAAAATTGTTAGGTACCTTGAGGGCAATTGTAGTGCCATATAGATTTATTAAAAATATGATATTTTGTGACTAATGCCTATTAAACAAATTGAGATTATTTACATGTCATACCAGAGTCCAGCAGAAAACTAATTGTTAACCAAAAACAAAAAAAAAAAAAAAAAAAACAAAAACAAAAACAAATCACTTAGTATAACTTTCTAATGTGTCAGAATCCTTTAGGTTGACTAAGCTAGAAATATCTTCACCGTAATCTATTATCAACGTAAAAGAAATAATAATCTAAGTATAGAATTGGACCCAAAAAAATAATAAAAAAAATTACCCCACTAGGTGCACCAAAGTCAACATGACTCATACCATGTCTTATGCAAAAGTGAGAAAACATCATCTTGAAGCTAGAAAATGAATCGGTGGATTGCTGTGGGAGAGGATTATAATCTATATTTTTCTTGCATCTTAGTCGCAAAAAGTAAATCTTTGTCATAGTCTCATTAATGCTCTTGTCTTGAAATGTATCTCCCACATTTTGGAGGATAGAACCAGTTCATGGAATCAGGGAGGGGGGCATTTGACCAAAGAGTTTTGTTTTCATTTTGGTTCTTATATCGAGTTCTATAAAGGCCCTAGGACTTGGGTCAGAAACAACACTTTTAACTCCATAAAATCATATCACTACCAATCTTGAACTTTTCTATCATTTCTCTCTCAAAAACCAGTCACCCCTTACCTTAAGACTGCCTAGAACTTTGTTGCAACAAGTCTCAAAATCACTCTTAGAAGCAAGATCCAAGGAAGATCAAGGGAGTTTAAGGTTGTTTAAGGTAAAAAACTTGAACTTTGTTAGTAGGTTTTTGGTAAAAGTTAAGAGTTTTTTATAGATGATGACTTATATTGTTTTGAACTTGTTTATCAAGATTTTTTTTAGAGGTTTTCACAAGAAAGAAGATTCACTACCTTGAACTTTAAGGTAAAAGTTTAACTTATAAAGTTTGTTTAAAGTTTGTATTAAGTTGGTTTTTGTTGTATTTAAGTAAGCATTAGACTATGGCATGAATGATGCATTGTACGGCATGAGTGATGTATTGTATAGTATGATTAATTTTCTTAAATAAGTTTAATCATGAAAGAATAACAACTCAAATTAGCTAGGTCGTTACAATCACGAACTATAGAAAATCCTTTGCATCCTCATGAAATTAAAACCCCACCACTCACAAAACTATGCGCTCCAGTCTAGTTTCTAGTATACTTTTTAGACCCGGCTACACTGATTTATTAGTAGCGGGTTATAACCCCTTGGGATTAAATAAGATTGCTCTGAAGTATATCTAACCTTACACTTATGTCTGACAATAGAAATAATGAAGGATTGCACCCTGCAGGAGGCTAAGTACAAACCTTCTTATTTAAGTAAATCCTATACCAAAATCAGACAATTATCTCTAAATAGTCTCTTGAAGTTTCTGTTCCAACACATTGATTTAGTAAGCCTAATCCTAAAACCCGTAAACTGATCCACAACTTCAACTCACTTAGGTAGGACTCATATGAATCATATCAAGGAAACATTTCCTTCCCCTTGGAAATTGGGCTAAATAAATTCAAGGTTAAGCACATTCAAAACATTGACAACAGTGTAATTTTAATCTCGATGAAAAATTATCATATACACACAAGCATACAGTACTGACTGTGAGATACATAACTATAACAGTAAAAGATTCGTGGCAAACTATTACCTCTTAAAATTGGTTAAGAGTTATCTATTAGCTCTTGGTCTTCTGAAAATTATAAGCTGTTTGGATGTCTCACATCTTGTAGTCCAACACGAGATCGACCCTCCACCCTTTACCCAACATAAACATCTGCATGATCTAAATATCGACTCCCATCTTCAGTAACGCTTTGAGATCCTTGGCATTGAGCATCTATGCTTCCTATCCTGATAAAGCCTCAATATAACAGCTGCAGTTTCTTCTATTGCTTTCCCTGTTACTTCTGCAATGAAAGAATGGATCGCCAACATGGGGTTAAAAGCCAAAGTCAATCTAAGCCGCATCCATAAAAATAATTCTAGAATTTTAACCCCACTCCCTCGCTCAGTTCTTCCAATAAATATTTTGAGATAAACGAATCTCTCTTCAGATTTCCAAAGTGAAGAACAAAAAAGACTAATGAAAATTATATAGAAAATAAATCGAAACATGTACAACATATTAGACGAAACTTCCTACGAATGGAAAGAGCATAACATATCAAAGTTGTAAGCCATTCTTACCAATTACGGGCCAGACAGGATTTTGTGCAAAAACCCTGCCCGCAAATTCCAGCTCCCCTCTAACATAATCCATCTCCGAGTAATTACTCCTCACTTCTTCACTAAAGCCCAGACTCTTGGCCCTTGCCCTTCTGATTGTTTGTAACACTACTGGATTTATAGTCAAACAGAAAACCTTCTCCGGGTCAACCTGAAAGAGTGTCTTCGGCAGCTCGACCCCCATTACAATTGGCACATTTGCCACTTTATACCCTTTCTGCGCCAGATAAATTGACAACGGTGTCTTCCCAGTACGAGAAACCCCAGCGAGAACAATGTCAGCCTTGTAAAGGTTCTGAGGCAACGCCCCATCGTCTTGCTTGATTGTAAATTCAATGGCTTCAATCCGATGGAAGTAATCATCAGAAAGTGGAAAACTCCTACCAGGAGCCCCTCGGGGCAGGCCGGATGGCAAGACGCCTAAATGAGAAGCGATCGCCTCTGTGATTGGCCCAAGTATGTCAGTTGATGGTATCCCCCACAACTTGCAAGCTTGCCTGGCGGATTCCGCCATGGAAGGATCGGCTAAAGTGTAGACGACCATAGCCCCCTCTTTGGCTGCTTGCTTCACAATCTCCATTAGCCTCTCTACATCATCAATCTGACATTAAAAAAAATCATTTAACTTTGAATTAGGGGAAAAAAATCGAAACTTTAAGACACTTCCATTCATCTCAATTTCCGCACAATTCCTCCACAAATTTACTAAAATCAGCAAGACGGCAACATTTAGCAAATTCAATCGTTTCAATAAACAAAAATTTGCTGAAATTAACAATGATATTGATTCAATTGTTTCGAAAATTAGGTCTTTTGTAATGAAAGACCATCTAAAGAAGACGTAGAGATCGAGTTGCTTAATATAATGAAAAGCTTACACCGGAAAACATGTGTGTATGCACGGGACAGCCACGATCGACCAAGCAGTGCTCAAACTGCCCTAACGCTGCGTTAACGGAGTGCTCCGCCGTCCAACCAGTTCCGTCGGAAACCATGTATATCGACTTTGCCGCCGCCAAAGATTCCGCCGCCACGTCAGAATCTCCGTCCCTTTCCGTGGCGGAGCTTGGTCCTGTCTTGGTGGTCTCTTTGAGCTGGATTTTCCGGTCCACTTCGGCCACGGCGAAACGCTGACCCGGGCGGTCCAATTTTCGACCGGAGCGCAGCGTGCGAGCCCTCGACCATCGCTTCAGCTGAGGGCTGCCGCTGCCCTTGAGCTTCCAAGCCTGGGGCTCGGAGTCAGGTTCGGCGGGGGTTTCGGCGTTGGTTTGGAGAGACACAGTGGGGGGGATTGGAGGTTTGGGGTTAGGCTTGGTGGTGATCGGCGCGTGTGTGGGACGTAGGTTCGGGAGGTTAAAGCTGGAACAAGAAAACATTTCTTCCTATGTTTAGGGGGAAAAAATAAATGTTTATATTTTATTCTTTTTCCTTGTTTAATTTGCCGGAAAAATGGATAAAGGAAATCTCAAAACGGAAGAATCAAGAGATCTTTTATTTTATTTAAAAATAAAGAATAAAAAATAAATAAATAAAACAACAACAACAACGTTGCAAAGATGTCGTTTGAATGAAACGATCTCATCATATCATGTCGTACAAGAATGTTGCACGGAAAACAATATAAAAACTTGTTGGGTTGTTTGATTGTAGGTATTAGTTTAGCGATATTTACAACCTAATTTATATAAAAAAAAAAAAAAAAGTCGACTTTGTATGAAAGAATATTTGTCGCATAAGAATATTGCCTAAGCAAAGATAAATGTCACATGAATTAATGAAATACTCATTGCTTTGTAAAAACGAAGTCGTATAAAGAAGCCATTGTCGTATAAAAACAATGACGGTTGAAGAAAAATGTTTTGCGAAAGTAATTGTATTGTTGAATGGGGAAAGACGATATTGTATGAAAATAGATGTCATATTGTCCTTTGAAACGATGTCGTATGGTAAACGTATTGTCTGATGAGGAATAACGTGGATGAAAAACAAATTGCCCTAAGATATATCATTTGGCGCGAAAATGTTGTTGTATTTAAAGTCGGCGGCATACAGAAAGATGGTCGATTCCAAAACATGCGTAGAGATGACATTGTATATGGAGAAATGATATCGTACGAGAAAAATGTTATTACACAAATGTCCCATGGACATGTCTGCGTTGAAAAACTACGCGGCGTGAACATATTGCATGGCATCTGTGGGCATGCAAAAAATTTGTCAAACAATCCAAATCATTCAATTCAAACTAATATAAATCAATGGATAAATTACACTAATATCTCTTGTATTTTACTCAACCCTTAGACCAAAACTAATCATATTGATACCCTTTGGTCTTAACTTTGTTAAATTTTTAGTTAATATGACAAAAATATCCATGTTAATCTCAACCATTAATCTAAAAACATCAAATCTCAATCATTGATTTAAACCAAAAACCCTAACTATTCTAACCTAGCCAAATAACCCTTCGCCCACAACCCAACCAACACTTCCCCTCCCCAACAACTTAGCCCACGTAGTAGATAGCCACAACCATGGTCGTCCCATCGTCGTCACTCCCAGCCGTTGCGGTCACCGCCAGTCGGCCCTCACCCATCAAGGCCTCTGCCCATCCCTCCCCATTCGAATCGGTCTCTCATCATCGCCACCCACCCAATTGCAAGGCCCACACTTCGCAGCCCTCACCCATCGCTCTCACCTCCGAATCGCATCCCCTATAAGTTGGCACCCACCCAATCACGAGCCCCAACCGTCGTGGCCCCCAGCCCTCGCCCCCGACCTCCAAATTGCCACCCACCCAAGTCACCCTCCCGCCTTGCCAGTCCTTCCACCAAGTCGCGCCCTCATGCCCTCTCGCCACCCCTTCCTCGTTGAGCCCACACAAAGAAAGAGGGGGAGTTTTTTTTATTTTTTGGTTTTTTTTTATTGGGGTTTTTTGTTTGCTTAACAGTTTTATAATTTTTATATATGCGTTTATTTTTTTCTTATAAGATATCTTTTATATTTTTTATAACTTTTAAAAAGTTAATGAAAATTAAATAAACATTTTTCATTCTCAAAAAATAAACATTTTTTATAATTGAATTATAATTTTATTAGAATTAGTTAGTTTTGGTTTTATTTGAATTAATTTGTTTTAGTTTTAATGAGATTGATGTGTGATTTTGATTAGTTTGTGTGGTTGTGATTATTTTGTGTGATTAGTTTATACAAAGGCTAATTTTTTAAAATTGAAAATGTGGATCTGTATGTATATGTTTGGGGCATTAATTGTGGAGTTTTTTTAGACTGTATAATTTTAATCTTTGCATTGTATCTTACTTTAGATATAATTGTTCATAAGAGTGAAATTTATAGTTACAAGTGTGTTCAAATTATTTATACTGATTTTTTAATGTCAAAGAAGGTCAAAAATATAATTTCTAGGTTAATAAATAGCTCAAAATGTTTTTATGATAGATGGATGAGTAATTTTGGCATTTTGCATAAAATTAACGGTCAACTAATGGTCAAATCTAATGGTCAACTAATAGAGGGGGTCTTTCTATAATTCTTTTAAATAATTAGGTAGTGTCAATGTGATTAGTTTTGGTCCAAGGGATGTTATTGTTATTTGGGTAAAACACAGAGGCTATCAATGTAATTTACCCTAAACCAAAGTGATGGTTTTCTTTTTATTTTTGACGATTTGGATAGTTTTTACACAAATAATTGAAGTGGTTTGGTTAATGATTTGGACATCTCAAACCATCCACCAACATCGCCCGCCTAAACAACCTCCAAAATGGCCATCATTTTTATAGAAGATAAGTTTTACTACATCCATATACGTTATTTTTCATTGATCATAAAAAGAAATTCTACAAATATAAAATGAAGCTTTTTGCACTTTATAATTTCATTTTCCCCTTAATCACATTAAAACAAAATTAGGCATCACTCATTAGCATAAACAAAAAAAATCAAATTAAAGAACCAAGTGGAAAGCTTTTGATTCAAGTTTAAAATTTAATTGTGTTATTTTATCTTATCCAGTTGTACTTTTAATCTTTTAGTTTACTTATTGGTAAACTTTGATTTGTAATTTTAATTTAGTTCTTGGTTTATATTAAAACTTGAAATAGTGAATTTTTAGACATTTTATAATTATTGTTAAATATTGACCTTTTTTAATATTAAGCTCAAACCGCCTAAACTGTTTATGAGTGAGTTGGTTGGATTTGGTTTTAAAAAATATATATATCAAACTCCCCAAACCATCCAAGAGTAAAATTTGTTTTTAGTTTGATCGATGATTTGGGAAAAAAAAAAACCCACCTGTAAACACCCCTAAGAAAAACTTGCATATAAAAAATTGGATGCTATGTTGCAAAATATGACATCTTTTAAGAAATTCATTGTCGTTTTGAAAATATATGTTGCATGCCAAAATAATTATCATAAAAAAAGGTGGTCCCATGAGAATGATGCCGAATGAAAAGGATGTCGTATACAGATCAATGTCATATTGAGAAGTAACATCAAGTGGAAGTGAATTGTCATTTGAGAGACTACATAACCATTGTGGTATTGAGATTTTACTTGATAACATGAGGTGGGAATTTGGATCGTACGCTTTTGTATCATTGAGTTGGGTTAATATCGAATTGTGTTATTTTGTTAAGTCCAAATTGCCACACCTATCTGATATTCAAGTCCCCGATTTTTGGGACCTAGATGATGAAAGAAAATCTTGACATCTCTTAATTATTGTCCATCATCTGAATCTCTATGCAACCTTGGTAGTTGAAAAACCAAAATTTCTAGCTAAAACCTTGAGAATGTCTTTTCGCATAGAACCCATCATCAAATACGTTTCTTTTGGCATAAAACCTATGTTTCCTAGTATTCTCATGTACTTGTTAGCCAACGCATTGCATGATTTTATGATATTAGTTGCATTATATAATGTTTTATAATCATTTGAGATGTGTTTGATTATATTAATAGCGTATATCATTTTCCAAAGTACGTTTTGTCCAATTTTATTTGAATATATAGCTAAATGACTTAGGATTTCTTAAAGATAGATCCGGTTTGGGAAAAGATAGAAAATTGAATTCTAATGGTGTTTGATATGTAATTATAATGGATAAGTTAAAATTCGGAGCTCAGTGAAGGTTTTAAGACTGTTTATGATAAAAATGCCATTTCATGTAAAGTGAAGTTATATATGTGTTTGGAATAATGATTAAAGGAGACTTTATGTAAGGCATAGAATCTTGTAGACTGTTATTAAGAATGATATAAGGTCTCCTATAGGAGGATGATATATATTTTGATGGTAAGTTTACCTTGAAACCCTCAATATGTGACCTTTTTAGTATTCAAGTTTACATATTTAATTAGGGTTATAACAAGTTGGGAATTAAGTAATGAATCATATTGTTCAATGTTTGACTGTATTTGAAAAATATTTAAAAATTTTGGTTAAGTTTGGTGAAAAACTATCAAAGTTTAGAAACTAGTATTTTTGGTATACTGAATTTTCGGTGTAAGCGAGTATACCTAAGTTAGTAAGTTAAATGAGTGGTTATGGTTTAGCTTTTAATTAGGATTGTATATGAGTGTTTTAGACACAAAATAGCTTATGTGTAAGCTACAAACGAGGGACACTAATCAAGCTAACAAGAGAATACTTAAGTGTTAAGTAATTTGAGGTATGTGTGATACTTTAAAAGGCATTAAGCAAGTAGATGAGTTTATTTTAGCTCACTTTCTCCTAAGTCTGACCCTCCTATAAAGAAATACTCCATTTTTAGCTTGGGTTTAAGATGGTTAACCCATCTATAGGTATTTTGATTAAGGTTTGGGTGATGATAAGAGAGAAAGACTGAAACTAGTTAAGGTAAGTTTGATTTTATAGTTTTGAGTTTCAATCTTTCAAGACAAGGGATAAAACTACAATCTGATTCTTTTGGAGATTTCTAGAGTTTATTTTAAGTGCTTAGAAAGACCATAAGCCTTGGTTTTATCTTTTAAAGTGGGAAAAGTGAAATTGGTGGTGAAGAGTGTAAGTTGTTTCACAAAGGTGAGAATTTGTGAATTGTTTTTAGTTTAATTTGTGAATTATTTTTAGTTTTCTTTCTTTGGTTGTATAAACTGAATTTTGAACATGATATAAGTATATTTTGACTATTATTCAAGGTTGGGAATCATTGGAAAATGATCTAATGAAAAGGATTTCGTGGTTAGAATGAAAAGATTTAGAATGATCGATGTGAAATTTGGTGAATTTGGAGTTGATTTGAGGTTTTGTAAATACCCTAGAGTTTTGATTTTATTTGCAAGTTGTCTTAATGTATTTTAAGCTTAGGAGAGTATTAAAATTAAGGGGAAATTTTGCTCAAAATTTTTTGGAAAAAATTTTGAACCATTTAGAAACCAAAAAATCTACTTTTGCCCTTAAAACCAACTGGTTTTTTCAATGTTACCAATTTTTGTATTTTTGGTATTTTAAGGATCTTTTAGGTTTATGTCTAATATTTTAACCTCTGTATTATATAAGATTATGATTTTTACTAAAGTGGTTATTTTTAGCAATATTTTTATAAGCTAAGTTCTTTACTTTTATCAAGAAATGCAAGGAAGTGTTAAGAGGTTTAAAATAGAACTTTTAGTTCTAGTAGATCTTTTAGTTCTAGTTTTCACCATCTTTCTTTCTATTTAATGTGGTTGTAGCATTGTGGATTTATTGAAGAAACTATAAGGTTATGAATGACATGTTTATGGGGACTTGATCTTTCTTTTATTTAAGTTTGATTTCAAACTTGAAATGAGCTCCTTAACACTTAAATGACTAGTATATATTTAATGGGTTATAATAAGATATATACATTTATTTTCATAAAGATTGGACACCGAATCTGAAAAAGAAAACCTTGACATTAATTTACATTACTCTATAATGCGAGGTGAGTAGAATTTCACCTACATCACCATAAATATTGTGAATATTTGTATGTATGGTTATGACTTTATGGAGTATAAGTAATTTGAGCATTATGTAAGCATGCATTATATATTAAAGACATCGTACACAAAATGTTTATTTAAAGTGCATATAAGAAGAAGTTTTATGAGGTTTTATGGGCTATTTGTGACAGGATGGTATATTTAATTTAGTAAGTCTTGATGGAGGCTGCTCCACTGTATTGTCTCGATGGAGGCTTACAATTTTTTATATGTTGTCTTGATGAAGACTTATGGACCTTATTATTATCTTGATGGAGGCTGTCTCGATGGGTACTTGCATTGTGGAATATCATATGACGGCATTAATAGTCCAAAGAAATTGACGAAAAGAAACCTATCCATTATAGAAAACCCTAAAAAAAATCGTGCGCACGTTATGTTTTATACAAAAAGGGGTAGAATGTATGTCTCCAAAAAGAAAAATATGACTTTTATGGTTTCATACATAGCATAGTAATTCATGTTATGCATCAATTTAAATTATTGTGCATAAACTCACTTAGTTATGGTGATAAAGATGCAGGCATTTCTCAATATCAACAATAGGATGCTAGATAGTTAATTGGCACACTCCTCTGAACCTGTGGACTTTTGTATATAGACAAAGTTGACCCGTTTTGGGACTTTTACTACTGCTTCATTTTGTATGCCTTCAAAGGCTATAAATATGACATGACTAATTTTATTTTGAGATATATATTATATTGTGAATATAAAATCAGCCAGTTTAAGTTTGTAAATTAAAGTTTATACTCTAGTTATAAAAGAATCTTAAAGGTTCAAATTTTTTCATAGTTTTATACTAACTTTATGTACATTAGATTATAAGTATAAGTAGATAATTAAGAGTAATATCAATATGTTATGTATTTAAAACTTATATTAGGTGGGTGTTATAGAACCCTGAATTACACACTGATGTTCTCACTTTTGTTAACTTTGTTTTAGGAAATTTTTGCAACTCTAAGCCGGAAAAGAGGGGGGAAAACGGCGGTTTACTAAAAAGGATAAGAAAGGAAAAAACAATTATAATATTAGCCTTGGAAACAAAAGCGAATGGTTTGCCAGTTTGCCACTTAAAAGTTTGGTGCTTATGGATGTGAAAGATTAGGGTAGGAAGTGAAATTGTCCCAGTTTAGTTGAAAATATAGTTTGTGCATGTTTACGCTATTGCCTAGATTAATGACATAAGTCTGTATATTACTGTTTTATTAAAAGTTGTCAAAAATTTTGTTTTAGTTTTAAACCACAGAGAGTCCAGAATCAAGATCTATTATGCTATTTTTTTGCCCTCTTAACTGTCTCTCCAATAAAATTTTGACATATAAGTGAATTTTTTAATTTTTTCAATATTTAGGTATTTATGTATTTAGATTGTTGAGTTTAAATAATATGTCAAAATTTAACTGGGAGACAACCAAGGGGACAGAAAGATAGGATAGTAGATCTAGACTCAAAAGTCTATATATAATCATAATACTACCCTTAATAATTGGACTATAAAGAACAATAAAATGAGAAAGATTATAAGTACCCTTAATAAAATAATTGAACAGCTTATCAGTTTGTGTATTCGCAAATTTGCAAATATGGCTAATTATCATAAATATCGCAATGTTATGATCATCTTCAATATCATAATCAATAAAACCAAATTACAAATACTCTATGATAATCGATGGAAACATAAAGATTGCAAATTTATTATTATGAAACATTGTGTACAATATACAAACGTAGTCATTCTCATAGATGTTGAAACTTTGTAAGTTACAATCAACACATCAACAATATAAAAAGAAACCCGATATCATAAATAATTAATTAAAATTTAGATTGAATTGCAATATCATAAAAAGATATAGTTTTCAAAGTAGGGTTATTGAAATTGATAGTTAATGTAATTGCAAAAGAAAAAAGTTTGTGAAAAAAAGGAAAAAAAAAAGAGAAAAAAGGAATGGAAACAAACATTTGATTTGATTATATATAATATTATTGTTGCTTTGATTGTTATGTTTGGACCACAGTTTAAACTTTTTTACCGTTTTTCTCACAAAAATTTGAGTTTAAACTAAAATTTTCTCTTGAAAACTATTAATCGTAGAAAGAATTTGAGTACTTTTTACATTGTTGTGTTGTGTTGTGCTATGGATCAGAAGCAAGAAGGTATTTGGTAAATTTTTTTCAAAGCTGCTATGAGAACTAAAAGCAAAATTACAGCTGTTTTAGTAAACTATGTATAAAATTACTGTAGAGATGTATAATAACGAAAATAAATATATTTCATTAAGCATATTTATAGTTTTAGTTTTTAATTAATTTTAAATTTAAAAGTTAACACACGTAATATTTGTACATTAAAAATGATAAAAATGTAATTTTTTTTCTATTATTTAATATATTTTTAGAAAAACAAATTAATTTTATTAGATGAGATAAATTATATGTTCACATAAACATATGTAATATCAGGCTTATTGAGAATATGATGCAGGATTTCTAGGAGAAATTTATTATTAGCCATTAGTTTTTTTTTTTTTTGTAGGTATTCATTTGTTTTTTTAGGACAATACATTTGTTTTTGTTTTTATTTTTATTTGAAGTGATACGTTTGTTTTTATTTTTTGAATCTATACGTTTCTTTTTATTAATTTCAATTAAATTATAAAAAATTACTTTAACTTATTATTTTTAAACGTGTTAGTTGATTTATTTTAATTTGTTAGGGAAAAATGGATAGATTCAAAATAATGTATTATTATTAAGATTAGTTTAGTAATTTTAAATTATTAAGTAAAAACTGCTGTAAGAAAACAACCCTTGGCCTGCTTCTCAACTTTACTTGTTGGGTAGTAGTTTTTTAAAGGAACTTTTCAAAAACAAGGTTTAACAAGCACCTTAAACTATTTTAGGTGATTATAGAAGCTAAAATTAAGTATCCTCCAAAAGAAAAGGGAAATTTTCATAAATACTATCTTTTAAGATTTACTTTTATAAACATCACACATGTGTATTTGTGGCACAACTTAACATGTAATATGAATAATAATATGACATAAACTTTTCTAAATGTAACATAAATAAACACAACTTTTAAAAATATGGCATGTATTTTCACCCAAAAAAAAAAAAGAATAGCAAACCGACTATATATTTAATGAGGTAAGAAGTAAAAACAAAATGATCCTATTATCAAAACAAAATGTTCCTATTATCTTCAAAAAAAAAAAATTGTGCACAAAAAGCATATTATGTCTGCGGCTCTAAATGACTCTTACTAAGAGATAAAAGAGAAATTAAATGTCAATATATATACTGTAACGCCCTTGAATTTCAAAGCAAGGTTAGTTATGTTAAGTTTAGTTATTAAGTGTGTCAGTGTAAATTTTGTTGATAGTTTTAGTCATTTAAAGATTTTGTTGCATTTGTCCTATTTGAAAATTTGAATTTTAGTGTTAAAAATATCAAATGACATTTTACCCCACATTTTTCTCATATTTACGAAAATGTCATTGGGCCTTTAAATTTCCTTTTTCTTTTTCCTTTCCCTTCCCATTTCTCTCTGTTGCTCTCTCTCACTTTCACTCGCCTCTCTCTTTCCCTCTCACCGTCTCTTTCTTTCCCTCATTCTCTCAAAAATTTTGGTTTCAAAATCGAGCCCAAGCTTCGGTTTAGCAGATTGGAGGCTTGGGAACGTGATTGAGCAACCACAAACACGATTCAAGGATCGAATCAAGGTTAGTTTTTAAAATTCTAAAACTTTTTCAATTTTTCAATTTTCTTTGTATTTTTGCAATCCGAGTTTTGATGAGCTTAGATAATGTTTAATCTAAGCTTATAGGACTTGTTTTACAATGAATCTAAGCTTTATTTGAACAAAAACTGAATTAATCAAGTTTTTGTATTTTTCTTTGATTTTCAAATCAAAGGTGAAATTGAGTTTAAATTTGGGAAAAATGCTTTAAATGTGTTCTATTATGGTTTTCTATGCTTTATATATGATTTTCATGATCTGAGAATTGAAAAATAGGTTTTAAATTTGAATTTTGAGCTTGGGGAGGTCGAGACTTGAAGTCTCGGGTCCCTAGATTTTTACCAGTTCGGCAGGCCGAACTTGATCTTCGGCAGGCCGATGTTCATCAAGTCAGCAGGCCGAACCTGGGAAAGTTTGACAGGCCGGTCCTGGTTGGTCGGCAGGCCGGTTCTGGGTATTCGACGGGCCGACCATGGACTTGAAAAATTATGTTTTTACTACTGTTTTTAATGTTTGATGATTCTGAAATGTTACAAAAAGGATTATGATTTTGGGTTATGAATATTTTGAGTTAAAGGCACACTGATAATTAAATTAACATAATGATATTTGTTGAGGGTAAGCTCGGCGCCACCACCGAGGACGCTAACTTTGGTGGTCGGCACTCAAGCTCGGCAAACATCAGGGAGCCCGCTGTCCGACCCAACGCTTTATACTTCTTTTTGAGGTGCCTTTCATTCATCCAAGGGCGCCCCCCAAGAAGACTGCCACCTCGGGGTGTACGGTAGCTCGGGTCGGACCATGTTACTCATAAAAATACGTCACTACTCGTCCTTGTAGGCCAACACCAGGCAAATACGCTGCCGTCTGATAGAGTCCAATCCATTGGGTGATGGACGCGACACTTGTCACCTACTGCCTGACACACCTTGATGTGACACTCGGGTGATGGGCAAAACCCGTCCTAAACCCGATCCAAGTGGTGGCCTATAAATAGGATGCATTTATGACGTTTTAGAGAGAGAGAGACTTCTTCACACCAAACTAGTTGCCGACCTCTACCGAGCAATACCTGCCTTAAGCATCGGAGAGCCCTTGTCTATTGACTAACCTCGTTATTCTCCGAACCAACCCTCTTGTAGGTACACACCACCGGTCAGGCGCAAGCCCAAGAAGAAGTCAGGATGTGCGCAGCCGCATGCGGGTGTTGATCCGACGCCGGACAACGGTAAGCATCAACAATATTTGTTAAATATGATTTCTGATCTTAAATACAGTTTTTAAGGTTTTGAACGTATGTGGAGCATACGTTGGATTTCATCTGGAGCTTACGTTATTGGATTTTAATGAGGTAGGATATTATTATCCCTTTCTTTGGTAGCCCCTTTTAAATTATTTGGCCAAAGTTTATTTCTTAAATGTTTCCTTTAATAATGATTTTGGTGATTGATTTTGAAGAATTGAATTTCGATATTCCTTTCGGATTTCCAAAAACTCGTACGGTGATGTTTGTCAAGTTTTATTCAAGTAAGTACTAATTGATTTTTATTAAGATCTTGAGATTAGATTATTAATGATATTTTATCTGTAAATGTTATTTTTAAATAACTTGTTTTTAACTAATTATCCTACTGAGCCTTCCGCTCACGTTTTTCTGTTTTTAAAATCATACTTCCAGGTTGAGGAAGAAGGATGGGCCTAGGATCGGAACCTGGCTCTTTGGATTGAACTGGTATTCTCTTTAAAACTGTGGTATGATGCGTGTACTGTATGACTTGTCCCAGTGTTGATGTCATTTTTGCCTTTGTTAATAGTATATCTTAACTTATCTTAGAGACGATGATTTGTGATGAATTTCAATGATTTTGTATTATTGATATTATGATTTATTTATTTATTTATCTACTCACCTTCGTGGTAAACATCCACGTGATGGCGAATAATAATAGAATCTCGGCCCCACCTTCGTGGCATTCACGTGACGGTGACCGCCGATGTTATTATTTATTTCGATGATATTTATTTATTTTTCACGTATATTTATACTATTTTCTTTATTCATCTAAAACTCCCTGACCCCCACCTCGGGGCGTCACATATACACATGTAAATATACATATATATAAATATATATATACAGTTTGTTGCCGATTAATTATTAGAAGGACTGGAGTAAGGGATGTAACGTTGCAATTCTTCTAGCTATATAACAAATGAATATGCTTGAGAATAAAATTAGAACTAGTATGTGATAATTTTATAATGTAGCATATGTTTGGTTTATACTATAATATATGAGAGCTTTACATTGCAAACAATTAAAATATTTTGTGCTTCGAACACTTAGAATAGGTTAACATTAGCATGTGATTGATGGTTTTTTTGTTATATGATCTTTATAAAATTATTATTACATGTAATAAATGTCATGTTGCATAAATACGTGTCGTTTATCAAGAAAGAATATTATACTGTAACATATAAAAATAATGGGTGTGTAATATAACAATTGTTTATGTTGAAGCAGAGATGAGCTCAACTTCTCATACCTATGTCCATGAATGTTGAAGTGGTAGGCATTCTCAAAGAAGACATTAGATGAACACCAATGGAGATATTTAATTTTTAAACTGCAACTTTAAAGTGTGTAACATTGACTAAATTCTTTATTATTACACTTCCTCTAGTAGTTGTTAAATAAGACAAATTTCATGTTATATATAAGTTGCCTTATGCATATAAAATAAGAATTAAGATCTTAGCTTCTTTAACCAATAAAAAGGTCACATCGATGGCTTTTCTAACTGGTCCATGAGCTAGAAGCAACCCAATAAGAGAATGATAAAAGCACAGAAGGGAATTATTTGAGTAGGAGAAGAAGCTAGGCTAGCTAGTTAGCCCCACCGATGTACATGATTGTGGCAGGCAGGAATGGGACTCTACGTCTCAATTAATGACCAAATTGCCTGGTATTGTGCACTTTTAATATTGACAATGTTGCATGTTAATATTTTTTCAAATCTGAAAAGCTGATCAAGTTTTTTTTTTCCTTCTTGCCTTTTGCGTTAGGGCTCTTACAATGATTGATTGGGCAAAATTTCTTTCCAACAGAAAGGCCTTCAACACTCCTGGTGAAGCCCGCTGAACGGCTAGCTCCTTATATGTAAGGATTGAAAAATCAGTCAATTTTATTTATATTTTTATCGACATATTTGTATTTTTAAAATATTAATATAAAAATAAGGCTATCGTATTTTTTCCTCAAAAAATCTAAAAATTTCTATAAAAATTTTCGTGTATATCTATATTTTGACGGAAATATATATTTATGTGAAAATTTTAGTATAAAATGTCAAAATATTTAAAAATTTTACGAAAATTTCCATTAGAATATTGACAAAATATCCAAACTTTATTAATAATTTTTTAAATTACTTTGAAACATAAAATTCAAGTTATGTTTTATTCACTTTTTAACATAGTCTTTTATAAATTTACTCTGTACATTGGGACATATGATTCAAAATATTAATTCAAATCTTAGAGTCACTAGCAATCCTAATAGACCTCTAATTTCTTTCGATAGCAATCTCTAAAGCTTCTTTCATATTATTTCTTCATTTTCTGTAACTTTACCAGATTTTTTTTTTCCTACAAGCTCTTAGAATCTCCCAGAAACTCCTTTTGTATTGATTTCTTATCTTATATGAAACTATAGATATATAATATTTGTATTAGTTGGCTTTTAACTAATTACTATGATCGTATGATTATATTTATTATATTATGATCACTTTTTATCATTCATATTTATCACATACTTGTAATTTGGTTGAAAAGTTTATTTAAACTATGTATTATTAATAATTTTAGAATTTCTTAAAATCTCATTTAAGAATAAAGTGGCTTAAAATGACTTTTTGTATTTTACATCAATTTTTACTGATATCGATATTTTTATCTATATTTTCATAAAATTTAAATGTAATATTTTCGTCGATATCGATATTTTCATCTTTACTTATATACTAGTTTCTCTTGTAGGTGTTGATTTGAAAAGATAACCTGATGATATTTAGGGATGGGGTGATTACCCTCTTGAAACTTTTTTATTTAATTTTCTATATAAAATTTTGAAAAAGTTGTGTTTTATATCCTATAATTATATTTTGTCTTTTAAAATTATACCCTATTCTTTTGAAATTTTATTTTACCCTTTCTAAAATTCTTACATCTTTTTATTTTTTCAACCTCAATTGTTCAATCACATCCAATTCCTCTGACTAACTTTTTTGGCTTCACCTTCGTAAGTGTCTGTTTTATGTAGAATGTAAAAGAAATGGTTTCGACAAAATCTAAAGTGCACTGACCCCACTAAAAGAAAGACTCATTTATTTACTAACTTTTTCTGTGGTCAATTGTCAGTCAAAGTCAAGACTCAAGACTGATCGACAAATGGTCCTCGCCTCTCCTTGAAAGCAGAAATGACAAAGAAGGGAGAGTGAAGAAGGCTCCCATAAGGCAAGCTTCAATGCACCTGCACCCACAAGAGCCTCATCAATGATCAATTGAATCATTGCCTAGACATTATCCCACGGTCCACTTGTCCTGTTATCTGTGATTAATTCATATATGATATTGGGCCCATCAATGATTAATTACTTTTCTTGCCAAACAAAATAATAATTATATATAAAAATACGATTAAAAAGTCTCGAATGACATGACCTGCGAGACCCATCCCACCGCTCACTGTTAGTTTGACCGTGGAGTCCCAAGTCAAGGACATTACAGAGCTACCCTCTTCTTATTTCCTTAACAAAAAATTAAAAATAAAAAATAAAAATCTCTAAAGAAGTGATATACAAATACAACATGCTTCTGTGCAGAGCGATTTCTATTCAAATCAGGTGTACGGAGCACCAACAAACTAGAGGAGGTAAAATTTGTTAAAGGAAAATGGGTAAAATTAAAAAAAAAAAAAGGGAATATTTTACATTATCTATTAGAATCAAAGAGGATAAATATAGCATGTTGGAGATGGTTCATGAAAGATAAGGCGGCATAGCATGTTAGCCAGTGGTGGGTATTGGGTAAAAGATATATATATATATATATATATATATATATATATATGTCTGATGATCAGATGCGCGAAGATACTAGGTACTTAGACAACTCAATCTTGTATTTGGCTCATTAATTTTACAACTAAAAAGTACTACTTCTGCTTGATTAAAAATCAATGGGCCAAATACAAGATTGAAGTTTTGCAAGATAAAAAATCCAATTACCCAATTGATCCATATTAATTTTACAGCAGAAGTAGTACTGAGAATTCAACGTTTTAAATCATAAAATTAATATGTACTAAATAGTACTACTTTTGCGCGAAAATTCAACGTTTTAATGCGCAAAGATACTTGGTTTGAAGTTTTTAATCAAAACTAAAGTTAGAAATCATTGGGTAATTAGATTTTTAACAATTTTATGATTTAAAACGTTGAATTTAATGCCCAGAATGTGAAAATTCGAACGAGTCCAAAATCAAGTCATAATATGGATCAAACGGGTCAATAGGACCCATCATTAGGTGAAGAAGACGGCCAAAAAATGACATATCGTTTGACATTTTGGTCAGCCAAATGACATATCGTTCAGCATAATGAATTGGCGTTTCATTACCGTGAAATGACATGTCGTTTCAAGCCTTGAGGCTCAAAACAACATGTCGTTTTGACATGCTAAAGCGCGTCCCCTTCACAGGAAAATGACCCGTCGTTTAGCTGGCGAGTGACCCCCCCAGGGCAAAACGACACCGTTTAAAAGACCCCCCCTTCCAAAAAAAAAAGCAAAACGACACCATTTTAAGAGGGCATTAAATATTATTTTAAAAAAAATCTAAAAATAAAAAAAATAATAATTTTGGTTTTTGGATGTGCACATAATTTTTGCAATAATTTCATGGGAAATTTATTTTATCCATTATGTGCCAAGTATTTGTTTTATGTGCATAATTTTATTGTTGTTATTATGTACATAATTTTAGAAATATATTTTAATGCATAAATTACGAAATTAATTATGCATATCATTTAGAAATTGTTCTGTTTTAATGAATGTTTTATTGGAAAACATATTGTGGATAATTGATGTGCTAATTATGGTTATATGCATAATTTTGAGTTTTATTATGCATGTTATTGAATTATATTAACTTATTTAACACAAATTGAGATTTTGTTCATAATTATTATATTGCCTATAGAATATGCAATTTTTCATGAATAATTTTATGAACAAAAAATTTAAATGTCTAAGTGAGCCATATGATTTTCAATAATTAGAGCTTAGCAACAACATCTCTAATTCTGCAAAATTATATATTAATTGGTTTAGGATCACATTTGGTTAAAGGATATTTATTGCAATTAGTTGTACTCAATATAATAACCTTTATCCCATAGAAATTTTTATTATATTAGTATAACTAATTGGGATAAAATATCAAATTATATTTTCTAATTTACCCATAGGTATTAGAAAATGAAACATAATTTGATAGTTTTATCTACAGTAAAATGAATCTAATTGAATTAAAACTTTAGCCAAAGGCAAGTTTTATATCATAGATTCATGATTTTATGCATGATTTACATTGGTAAAGCATGATTTATGTCTATTAGTCTTAATATTTGGATCATAAGCATGTTTGTTTTAATTATGTAGTCATACAACCTGTGAATTTCTCTGATGTTTGATGTGATATCCCTGAGCTGAAAGGGGATAATTATAAGCTCTGGAAGGAGAGGATTCTCCTTCACTTGGGGATGGATGGACATGAATATGCTATAAGGAAAGACGAGCCCGTAATAACTGAAACCAGCTCTCAGGATGAGATTGCTCTTTATGAACGTTGGGAGCGATCTAATCGTCTTAGCGTCATGTTCATAAAGACTAAAATCTTTGCTAGGATACGTGGTTCTATCAAACAGTATGACAAGGTTCGGGCATTACTGAAGGCCATTGATGAGCAGTTTAAAACTTCAGATAAGGCACTTGCCAGCACCCTAATTATGAGGTTTTCGTCCTTGAGGCTCACCAGTGTGAGAGGTGTGTGTGAGTATATCATGGAGATGAGGGATATAGCGGCTCAACTCAAGAACCTTGAGGTGGATATGTCTGAGTCTTTCTTAGTGCACTACATTCTAAACACCCTTCCAAAACAATATGGGCCCTTTAAGATTTCCTACAATACACATAAAGATAAATGGTCAATTAATGAGCTTCTGACCATCTGTACTCAGGAAGAAGGGAGACTTGTAATGAAAATGGGTGAAACTGCACTAATAACCACGAGAGGAAAGAATCAGAATTAGGACCATAATCAAGCCAGAGACAAGAGGAAGGGTAAAATACCTCCCAAAGCTGTCATTAAGAAGGAATCCAAGTGTTTCTTCTGTAAAAAGAAGGGACACATGAAGAAGGATTACACAAAATTTCAAAGTTGGCTTGAAAAGAAAGGTAATCCAATCTCATAGATTTGTTATGAATCTATTATGGTTGATGTTGTTTATAACACATGGTGGATTGATTCTAGATCTACAATCCATGTTTCGAATACCTTGCAGGGTATGCGAAACCTAAGGAAACTAGTGGGAAGTGAGCTGAGCATCTCTTCAAGAAACAATATGCGTTCACATGTGGAAGCTATCAGAACATGCACCTTAGTTTTAAGTAGTGGTTTTATTTTAGAATTGGATAAGACATTTTATGTTCCAAACTTCTCTAAGAACTTAATTTCTGTTTCTAAACTTGTACCTTTGGGATATTTCTTTACTTTTTCAGACAAATATTTCAATTTATTTTATAAATATGATCTTGTTAGGAATGGTATTTTGTCTGATGGTCTTTTCTCAATTAATTTATAAAATGAACCACATCATACTGCTATGCATGTTCAATCTGTCATTAAACGTTGTGTTATAAACGTAGATTCCTCTATGTTGTGGCATCAGAGATTAGGACATATCTCCATTGAGAGAATCAAGAGGTTAGTAAATGATGGAGTACTCAGTACTTTGAATTTTACTAACTTCAAAACTTGTGTGGGTTGCATTAAGGGAAAGCTAACCAACAAGTCTAAGAAAGGTGCCAAGAGGAGTTCAGAAATATTAGAAATCATAAATTCATATATTTATAGTCCACACATGGACTCATATGGTTTGAGATACTTCATCTCTTTCATAGATGATTACTCACGGTACATGTATCTCTACTTGCTTCATACAAAGGATGAAGCATTAGATGCCTTTAAGGTTTTCAAGGCTAAAGTAGAGAAACAATGTGGCAGGTAAATAATCGTGAGGACAGATAGAGGTGAAAAATATTATGATAGATACACTGAGGATGGACAAGCTCAAGATCCATTTGCGACGTTTCTTCAAGAACATGGGATAGTTGCCAAATACACCATGCCTGGTTCTTCGGATAAGAATGGTGTAGTAGAAAAAAGAAACCGAACATTATTGGACATGGTGAGGAGCATGCAGAGTAACTCCAACTGTCTAAGTCCTTGTGGACTGAAGCTCTTAAGACGGCTGTGTACATATTAAACCGGGTTCTAACTAAGGCTGTCCCAAAGACGCCATTTGAGTTATGGAAAGGTTGGAAACCGAGTTTGCGACATATATGCTTTTGGGGATGTCCATCTGAAGTAAGAGTATACAACCCATAAGAAGAGCAGCTAGATCCGAGGACTATTAGTGGGTATTTCGTTGGATATGCCGAAAGGTCCAAAGGATATAGATTCTACTGTCCAACTCACAGCACTAGATTTGTGGAATCAAAGAACGCCAAGTTTCTTGAGAATGACTTGATTAGTAGGAGCGATCAATTTCAGAACATAGTTTCTGAAAGAGTTGAAGCTCAACCATCTACATCAAGTGATAGGTTGATCGTAGTTCATTGCACTCCTATAGTTCAACCGAGTGTTGTGCAATCGATCATTGAGGTTCCACAAATTGCTGATAATAATCTAGAATGTCAAGTTGCTCAAGAACCATAAAAAACAATCGAGCAACAAGTTGGACAACAGATTCCTGAAGAAAATATTGAACCAACATTAAGGAGATCTACTAGAGAAAAAAAATCGGCAATTTCTAGTGATTATGTTGTGTATCTACAAGAATCAAACTACAACATTGGAGCCGAAGATGATCTTGAAACGTTTTCACAAGCCATGAATTGCCAAGAATCAAAACTTTGGTACGATGTAATGAAGGATGAGATAGATTCTATGGCATCCAATGGAGTCTGAGATCTTGTCGAGTTGCCTAATGGTGCGAAAGCCATAGGGTGTAAATGGGTCTATAAAATGAAAAAGGACTCATTGGGCAACATCAAAAAATATAAGGAAAGACTCGTCGCCAAAAGTTTCACTTAAAAGGAAGGAATTGACTACAAAGAGACTTTTTCTCCTGTATTTAAGAAAGATTCACTCCGCATTATCGTGGCACTCGTTGCTCATTTTGACTTAGAGTTGCAACAAATAGATGTGAAAATAGCATTTCTCAATGGTGAACTAGAGGAAGAGGTTTATATGAAACAACCAGAAGGATTCTCATCTAGTAATGGTGAGCAGTTGGTGAGCTTAAGAAATCCATATATGGGTTGAAGCAGGCCTCTCGTTAGTGGTATTTGAAATTCTATGATGTCATCTCTTCATTTGGATTCGTAGAGAACATCATGGATCAATGCATATACCAGAAGGTCAATGAGAGCAAAATTTGTTTTTTGGTTCTATATGTGGATGACATTCTACTTGCAACCAATGACAAGGGTATGCTACATGAGGTAAAGCAATTCCTCTCTAAAAACTTTAACATGAAGGATATGAGTGATGCATCCTTCGTTATAGGCATTAAGATATACAGAGACAGATATAAAGACACTTTGGTTATGTCTCAAGAGGCCTATATCAACAAAGTTTTGGAGATATTTCGGATGAAAAATTGTTCACCAAGTATAGCTCTCATTGTGAAGGGTGACAAATTCAATTTGAATCAGTGCCCAAAAAATGACCTTGAAAGAGAACAGATGCGCAACATCCCATATGCTTCAGCTGTTGGAAGTCTTATGTATACTTAGGTTTGCACAAGACCTGACATTGCATTTGCTGTAGGAATGTTGGGTAGATATCAGAGTGATCTAGGATCAGACCACTAGAAGGCTGCAAAGAAGGTGATGAGGTACCTACAAGGAACCAAAAACTACATGCTTATGTATAGATGGACTGATAATTTGGAAGTCATTGACTACTCTGACTCTGACTTTGTTGGCTGCATTGATTCACGAAAATCAACTGCCAGATACATTTTCATGCTAGCTGGTGGAGCTATTTCATGGAGAAGTGCCAAGCAAACTTTGACTGCTACTTTCACTATGGAGGCTGAGTTCGTATCTTATTTTGAGGCTACCTCATATGGTGAATGGATCAGGAGTTTTATTTCTGGGCTTAGGATTGTAGATTCTATCTCTAGGCTATTGAGAATATTTTGTAACAATTCAGCTGTAGTTTTTATGGCTAAAAACAACAAGAGTGGTAGTCGAAGTAAACACATCGACATTAAGTATATAGCCATGAGAGAGCGTGTTAAAGATAAAACAGTGGTCATTGAACACATAAGGACTGAATTGATGATTGCCGATCCCTTGACTAAAGGCATGTCACCAGTAAATTTTAGGGATCATGTGGACAGAATGAGACTTGGTTCCTCATGTAATTTGTTGTACCTTGTAATGAAACTCTATATTTATGATATTTTCTCATTTCAACTTCAGTTAAGTGCACAACTTTATTTCTAAGAAATATCACTAAAGTTTGGACCAAGAATAAATATAGGGTTTATTTATTAAGTTACACATGTAAATTTTAAGAGACAAGATATATTGTAATATATAGAAGATAATACTCGTCATTTAGAGGACCTATCACCATGATTCGTGTATTTTGTTTCTTATTGAAATGGTTGATGGGATGTATGGGCTAAGTGGGTGAATGTTAAACTCTGATTGGCCCACGTGGAGCATTCAAATTGGACATCAACCGCCGAACGGTTATTTCAGCAATTAACCGTTCGACAACGCTTTAAAACCGTGTGATGGTCACGGTTTAACATACGTGACTTTTCATTTTCTTGGTCCCTGGGCATACAAACAAAACGAATTCATCACACCATCAAGAAAAAGTTTGTGAATGCTTAGAAAAAAGAACAAAACACAGCATAAACCACTGTTGCAGAATGGGCTGAATTACATATCACTAAGCAATGGCTGGAGGTAATTTAATGGTTCAATAATTTGCTTCCGTTTCGTATAATTTTGTTGTTATAATGTTATGAACAGTTATCTGATAGAGTGTCACATATATATATATATATATATAAGAGAGTTACCTGATATAAATATAGCTAGTGGCAGCAGGCCACGTTGCGGCCCTGAATGAAACTTTTGGTTTTTGGTTAGAAAGACAGGGAACACTAGCACTGTCGAGAAAATTCGCGAACCGATGCTATATATATATATATATATAGACATACCTGATATTGAAAAATGAAATACCATTCATTGTATATAATTAATACGAGGGAAAGGGTTATTTTGCGTGTACTTGGGTGTTCGAAAGAGTCAAGGCCATGAATCCTACAACGGCGATACTGTTGTCCTTTTTGGTGTAAGCAATGCACATGCAGAAATGCAGCAGAACTACTATCAGTACTTTTTTTTTCAATTCTCATTAGCTTAATTGGTCAATAAAGAGTTACAACATGGTCGACGCAAAAATGTTAAAAACATGCATGTGACTCTCGGTTCTGCCACGTATGTGCCGACATGGACTCAGAGGTTACAATTATGCGGTTGGGACAAGCACCAATCACGTCTCTGTTTCTTAGATTTCATGTTTGAAAGACAGAGAGAGAGAGAGAGAGAGAGATGATGATGATGCTTGAGTTATTAAAATCAAACATTCAATTGGTGCATATTGAACCAAGTCGCGATCCACAACTTTCAATTTGCACCATTAAAAGGTTATCGGGGTTCTCTTTCATTCAGGTCCTTTTGCTTTCCCCCCCATACCTCTTTTCATTCCAATGCTTGGTCTCTTTCATATAAAAAACGTACAGGAAAAAAATATCTCCGCTGCTAAGCCTTTGATTAGCAAAAAATAAGAGTGCAAAAAGTGGACCCGACCTGCTTCTTGTCACATTCTCTCTTATTTCACGATGGAACGCGTGTCCCACTCTTAATCATATACTCGCAATCCTCTTACCGTCGTCCTCATAATTGGCGCCATCATAAACAGTACTGTGATTCTTGAATTGATTTCCTTGTTTTCGTACTAAAAAAATCTGCCTCCAATCTTATAGGGACAGGTAGAACTCTCTGTCTCTCTCTCTCTATCACATCCTCTATAGTTTCCTAAGTTTCTATATATTCATGCATTGGTTATTCTTTTAGAAAGCAACTCAAAGTTTAGAGTGTATAACTTTATATGTCCTAAAGATGCTTTATTTCTACTTGTCTCGAAGTTTCATTTTACTCGTAAGTCATCTTTCATTTTCATGCTAGTATTTATTGGTTCTCGTGTTGTATGGATAATCTTATTGACGCGTAATTTTTTTTCCTTATCTATTTAAAGAAAGCAATACTCCCTTTTTTATATACATCTTTTTGCACACGTCAACATCTCCTTTGCACACGTCAACAACTCTTTTTTTTTTTTAACCTTTAGTTTAACCTTCGTTGGGACTTTTCAAAAAGTATAAGTGTTTTAATCACTTATCTTTATATATACAAACCAAAATTTCACATAAAATAGCTGAAAGTTTTAATATCTTTGCAGATGAAACGGAGCACTAAAGTTGGCCTCTAGTGGTGCATTGAAGATGAACATGAATCATAGCAAATATCACTCAAGTTAGAAAGACATTGAAGTCTCCTTCTAATTGACCCAGGTATGAATTACGTATAACTCATAGGATGTTTAACAAATTGATTAAAAATAAAATTTTAAATTTAAGAATTGTAACATGTGAGAGCTTTATACTATAACAATTCTTTGCTTTTTATTATACCTGTTAAGAACTTTACATTATAGTTAGTTAGAACCAATTAGTTCTAACTAACATTATAAACAGATGTAGAGTTTTTACAACAATACGTGTGTGTATATATGGCCCATGCATCATGTTTGAAACCCAATTAAACCTGTGTAGTTTAATTAAGTTTTTTTTTTTGCTTTTCCTATTTTAACCCTATAATTGTGTTATAACTTTTTTTTAAGGTTACTTATAATATGTGTTACAACAGTACAATTTTTTCCTCACTAGTACATCAACTTTGTATATGTCATCCTCCAGCGGCTGACATTATGGAAACTGCCAACTAGCTCTAGTACATGTTTAAGAAATTATTGTAAAGCAAAAATTCAGAGAAGAGAAAGGGGCGGAAATAGTCAAAATAGATATCTTCCATGTCTAACAATACGACGTAGAATTAACTTTGTCCCCAGAGACCAATAAATGCGGAAAACGTAAATGTCATAATAAATATAACGTTTTCATCAACGAAGGGAAATCAAAACAAGGAAAATCAGAAGAAAACGTGTTGTCTCAATCTCCTCCTCCTTGTCTCTATCTCCCAAATTTACCAGCTTTATTTGATTTTAATTAGCGATCTTTCTAGACCTCTTCGATCGCCTCTAACATTAATTATGCATATTCCATGTCCTGATCATAATCAGCCTCTAATTATAACCAGAATTAATGGATTCGGACCCACCATTGCACAAGGCTTACAAGACCCTCATCGACAAAACCATCAACGGCGCCTCTAAGTTCTCCCTCACCAGCGAGGAGCCTGTTGTCGATGTCGATGTCGATGAATGCGATCTTCCGTTGATCGACCTGAGCCTTTTGGGGCTTGGCGAAGCGGAGAGGGAGGAGTGCAAGGCGCAGATAGCTAGGGCTTCGCAAGAGTGGGGGTTCTTTCAGGTGGTGAACCACGGAATATCGCGTGAGCTCTCGGAGAAGATGAGGCTCGAGCAAGAGAAGGCGTTCAAGCAACCGTTGGAAAGCAAGTACCTGAAATTCTCAGCTGGCAGTTACCGTTGGGGGACACCAACGGCCACTTGCCTCAGGCAGTTGTCTTGGTCCGAAGCTTTTCACGTTCCCCTCAATAGTATTAATAATTCCGGCTCGGATAATAATATCAACGGTCTCAATACTCTCAGGTATACATATTTCAAATTTTCAATATAAGTATATGTGTATGTGTGTATACATTAAAAAGGGAGACAAGTGGTGTTAGTACCACACACTAAAAAAATACGGATTCTACAACATGTTGAAGCTCTTTTATCAATTGTGCATGTATATATGTATTACGCTTAGAATCAGTTGTGCATACATATATATATCTATATATGTATAGTTGTTATGCATATATGTATATATGTCGTATGGTTGGTATACATTTTTTACTGTTATATTTTGTCAAAAACACAGTAAAATAAAAAAAATATATATATAGACGATTTTTTAGATAAATCTAACAGTTAAAAAAAGAAAGCTCTATATACAGTCCTTTTTCTCAAGCCCTACGGTACATATGTATGTATGTATGTATTTTTTTATGCAAAAATTATTCATACAAAAGTTCTCTTTTGATGATTGGTATATATTCTATCAAAAAAAAAAAAAAAGGCTTTCCTGTTTTAATTCTTTCAATGTCATTTGAAAAGATGTCGGAAAGAAAAGTTTATAACTTTAGAGTGGTCCTACGTACTGGACCAAGAGTGTACATGTAATTGTGGCTGTAGTACTGTTTAGATTTTTTAAATATTTAATTTCACATCCATGAATTGAATCATGAATGTAAATGTGATTGAACATGTGGGATTCGGCCCACTACAAGGACAACCCCCTGGGAAAACCAGAATGGACGCTTTTTATCTTGTTGTTAGTACCAAATATTTATTTATTTATTTTTTAAAGGAGTTTATAAGCGGCAAATATTTTACTGGTTCAGTTTATGATAAGTGTCACTTTTGATCGAGGGCATGTCATCATCGAGGTGTGGGGTATATGGCTTTTCCTCCTGAAAGTGTATGGCTTTAATGATCGGTAACTGGAACTTTCTGTATATCAGACTTCGTTGGCACTTGGCAGTAATCATTAGCCTGCATACACACACACATAGATATATACAGTAGCAAATATATATATATATATATATATACGAATCACACACACATTCAGAATTTTCCTTTTTGGAATGTATAGGTATATATTAATCTCATCATTTATTTGTTTACTGCTGAGCTTAAACAAAATTAAAGAAAACAAAGGACCTCACGTCTCGTCTGGGTGGTGTAGTTGGTTATCACGCTAGTCTCACACACTAGAGGTCCCCGGTTCGAACCCGGGCTCAGACAACTTCGTTTTAATATTTTTTTGTTTTATTTCCCTTTTTTGTTTGCATGCACAAAGCAATATATTATTTCCTATAATGTATTTCTTTTACATAGACGCAATATCAGCCAGGCATTTTCTTCTTTTGTTCTTTTTTTTAAAGGTTTTATAAGTACTTGTTCATTAGATCCCAAGTCACAGGTCGCAACTATTTTTTCTTGATGTGTAATAATACGTAAAAAGTGTTCTAATTAGTAGGCACCACTAAATCAAATATACAAATTTCTCTTCCTAATTGGTCCCTTGCATTGTGTTTGCAGCTCAACAATGGAAAGGTTTGCTGCAACAGTTTCGAGCTTGGCGCTGAAACTAGCCGATATTTTAGCAGAGAAATTGGGTCACGAGTCAACTTTCTTCCAAGAAAATTGCCTGCCAAGCACTTGTTACCTTAGACAACTTCGTTTTAATAATTTTTTGTTTTATTTCCCTTTTTTGTTTGCATGCACAAAGCAATATATTATTTCCTATAATGTATTTCTTTTACATAGACGCAATATCAGCCAGGCATTTTCTTCTTTTGTTCTTTTTTTTAAAGGTTTTATAAGTACTTGTTCATTAGATCCCAAGTCACAGGTCGCAACTATTTTTTCTTGATGTGTAATAATACGTAAAAAGTGTTCTAATTAGTAGGCACCACTAAATCAAATATACAAATTTCTCTTCCTAATTGGTCCCTTGCATTGTGTTTGCAGCTCAACAATGGAAAGGTTTGCTGCAACAGTTTCGAGCTTGGCGCTGAAACTAGCCGATATTTTAGCAGAGAAATTGGGTCACGAGTCAACTTTCTTCCAAGAAAATTGCCTGCCAAGCACTTGTTACCTTAGAATGAACCGGTACCCAGCGTGCCCCGTGCCGTCCGAGGTGTTCGGCCTGATGCCACACACAGACAGTGACTTCCTCACCATACTGCTTCAGTACCAAGTCGGAGGGCTACAATTAGTGAAAGATGGCAAATGGATTGCCGTTAAACCTAATCCGGAGGCTCTAGTTATCAACATTGGAGACTTATTTCAGGTCCACTAATTAGTATTAACTAACATGACCAAACATTTATTTTGTTTTTTAAAATTAAATGTTTCATTTCATCATTAATTAATCAGTGTTTTAGTTGGGTGATTATAAAATTGTTCAGGCATGGAGCAACGATGTTTATAAGAGTGTTGAACATCGAGTGGTCACAAATGCGCAAGTGGATCGGTTCTCTACTGCTTATTTCCTATGTCCATCATACGACACCGTTATAGAGAGTTGTTGTCAGCCTTCTGTCTACAGAAAATTCAGCTTTCGAGAGTATCGACAGCAGGTCCAAGAGGATGTTACCAATTTGGGTTTCAAGATAGGGCTTCCTAGATTTCTTGCATAAGGCGCACATACTCCATTTAACATATATATATATATATATATTTATGAATTTTGTTAGATATTTTCAAATAGGTTATGTGGGGTAAGGTTTTTTCTTTAGAAATAAAAGTATATAGTATAGAAACGTCTTATAAGGTTGAGTTCAATTATTAGATGATAAACGAGTAGGTTATATGGCATTAATTCTCACCAACATGCTTGGATGCTGTTTTAATCAACCTATTCTTGTTGAACGGCAAATATACACATATAATATATATATATATATATATATATATATGTATAGAAGTTTTGTCAAGTCATGTCTTGTTTTTCTTTAATCATTTTGTTTATAATTTGCCGGTTATTTCCATAAATTGCAATATTAATCATGGCCAACTGGTGTAAAAATCACTTTGCCATTATCAATATTTGGTTGGCTGCCATTTCGGATTTTGGGAATATTGTGATTGATATTAAACCCTAATAAGAAAATTTGTACAACCAGAAGGTGCTTTGGTAAATTAAAATAGAAAGCAGGCTCGACATAATTAGTGAATTGATATTGAAAAGTGATAATTTATTAATATTAAAAAATAGATAATATAAACTATGGGCCATATAATATTCTGTAGGTCCTATATATGGTTGATGATTAGAATCGTAAATTCATTGTTTATTCAAAGCAATAGTTTCCCAAAGTCGCAGAATTAAAGGGATGCATCAAATTACTATACTAGTCTTGGCTTTATCTCTTTCGACAATAATATATACATATATATATATAGAGTTTTGGACTCAAATGTTAAAAAAAAAGGTAAATATAGAAGTGTTTGGTACATCTTCTGCTAGTGTTTTTAGTCAATAAAAGAAGCAAAAACTGTGGCTTTCACTAAGTGTTTGAAACTATATTTTTAAAAGAGTTTTAAATAGACAAAATGGTTTCAAATTCTTTTAAAAGTTACACAAATATTATATATAAGCTTATAATATATTATTAACACTAATAAGTTTGAAAGTCTATTTCATAAGTGTTTATAAATTTCAAAGTCTATTTTATAAGTGTTTTTTTAAGAAGTCATGTTTTGTGGCTTTGACAAGAAGCACTTCTAGAGAAAAAAAGTACTTTCTAAATACTTTTAAAAACAGCTTTTGGATTTAAAAAGCCAAAAACAACTTTAAAAGCTCTCCTAAACATAACCATAGTGGTTAATTTAGATTTTGGTTGTAGTGATTTTTTCACGAATATCATCAATATCTACTAGAGAAGCAGCAATGAAAGTGATAATAAATACAGGAATAGAAGTTAATAAAGTAGATACAAGAAACTCTTTACTATAATAAAATAAAGCCTTGCTCTACTAGTGTTTCCTTTCTTTTTCCACTCTTTCTTTTCTTGTGCCGCATAAGTGTTCAGTGGCTGGGGGCTAGAGTCTGACGACGGTATTGTGCTGGCCTTCGGACTCCTAGTCCCATGGAAAGCATTCCAATAGATGTGGTTTCTCCTTCAACGCGTTCACAAGGGGCATTGGTTTTGGGGGTGTTAGGGGTCGGTTTCATGGCAGGATGAGCGGGGTTGGGCTGGCGGATGGCAATGGTTCAGTCTGGCATTCATGCATGAGTGACTTCATGCCAGAGGCGGCCATGGGCTGGGAGGACCAGATTTGGTCATGGGGCTAGAGGCTTCGTTGGTTCCCTCCCCTAGCAGGTGGACTCTGGCAATGGGCGGCGGTGGAATGGGTGGTCGTTCTTCTCCAAAGCTCTCCTTGTTTCCCCCATTCTTGTGGTTTCCCCTCCTTTTTTTTTATGCTAATTTTGGATTGTGGGTGTTGCCAGCCTGCATACTGTTCCAAAGTTAAGGTGCCTAACTGTGGTTGTTGTTGGGTTCGTGCCACTAAGGATGTACGGGTTGGGGCTTTTTCGCTCCTACAGTGGTGATGGTCATGGAAGGGCGGCAGTTTCCTCCTAGGTTTTGTTTTTCTTTTATGTTTTGTGTATGTATTTTGCTAGTGTGGTAAGAAAGGCGGTGTTATTTCCACCAAGTGTGTTTATTTTTAGCTTTTATGTTGTAATAACGAATGTGGTTTTTTCACCTTCTAATATAGGTTTAGACTCTGGTGCCTCTAGGCCCTCATTCCCGTCTTGATTGGGATTATCTACTGCTTCTAGCAGCATATGTTGTAGAGCCTTGGTTGTGCTCAAGTAAGAGTGAATCTTTGTTGTTCCCATATGATGGAACTCAATATCTATTATGTCCAATGAGCTTTTTTTTATCGAATTTGCTGGTAGAACTGGTTTATGTTTGAGGTCGAGTCTTTATTGACATCTAGGGCCATTTTGTCTGAATTAGTGGTTGTAATTCTTCGATTTGAAATACAATTCCCATTTCAAAAAAAGAAGTCAATAAAGTATGGATTGCCAATCAAGCACGAGAGAGTGAAACATAGTTTCTTTCTATGGAAAAATCAAAACACACTTTATCTCCATTGAATTACAATATTTTACTACATTGCTCTCATTAGGAGAATATGGGAAATAATAAAATTTTAGAACATAAATTTTGAAGTATATAAAATAATATAATTCAAAAATCTCTCAAATGCCTCTGTGCCTCTCCTCTTCCTTTAGAGTATATCTAATGTAATACTATAATAATATACTAATGTCAAATTTTGACATTTTTAGTGTAAAAATACCCTCAAATACCATGTCCTTGTAATACCAAATTTGAATTCTATTCATTAGTATATTATTTTTTCTTTTAATTGTTAACAACATTATTATTTTCAAAGTATTTTAATATTAAGGTTTGTTTCTACAACTTTAAGGCTTAATAGTTATGAAAAAAAGGTAGATATAACATTAGAAATAACAATATGTATTGAAACACAAAATAGAATTGCACATATTGTGTCATCTTCACACTTTTTTATAGCAAATATAGTATTGATATTGAAATTTGTATTTGAGATGATCGTAAAACTTTTCTGCCATCATTATATCCTCTCGTATATTTCTAAAAAATGACATTTTACTATAGTTTTTAATTTTTTTTCAAAACATATGAAATTTTTTTACTACAATTAATTTCAATTCTTGTTATTTGTTAAAAATATTTTTATAAAGATGCTATTTACTACAATTTCTATAAATACATTTCTATTTGATTTGTTCTCACTAAAATATTTTTTGGTCCTTAAATATGCTTATTTATCTTTGTAGTGTAACATTAGACAGATTCATATGTTTTAATTGAGACATTTATTTTTTTGATACATATACTTAAACATCTTTCTCTTTCTCACATGCATTTTATACATATCCCAACTTAACATCTTTTTCTCTCTCATGTGTACACCTTACTTAGTTTTTTATTTGATTTGTTCTCTTCAAAATTAAAATTTTCCTTAAATTTCATTTATTTATGCTAATATATTATAAGTTAGGAACATATGTTTTGATTGAGATAGGCATCTCATACATCTACTTTTTTAAATCTTATTTTTAAAAATGTCTTATATATTGAAATGCCTTTTCCTCTAATATATCCTATTAAAAATCTTTTCCTAAATGTGCCTATACTTTATTTTTTGTTGTAGTCATCTAATATTATTCTTTTAAATGTATTCCTATAGATAGTTATCTTTCTTATCATCTTCTAATAACCATCTCAAATATTATTTCTCATTCCTGAGTAATTGTCTTATTCTATAAATATTTTTTAGTTGTTGTTAATATCAAAACAAGAATTTACGTTGAAACAATTGCATTGGTCCTTTAATTTTTCCCCTAAAATTTATATTTAAACGTACTTGATTGCAAAACTTTTTTTTTCTTATTTTCCCCTATAAAAATAATTTTCTTAAATACATTCCTTCTTAATTTCTTTGTAAAATCTACACCTTTGTAACATACTTTATTTTCATCATCATTCCACTGAAATATTTTTTTTTTAAATATTCCCCTAAAACATATGTTTTTTAAGGATTAATTACTTAAATATACGTTCTACTTTTAATTATTTCTCAATTTATTCTTCTGTTTTAAGAAACTACAAATACATCTCTTCAATTTAAAAAACTTGTTTTAATTTTATACCTTGTATACTTTTTGCGACAAAACAAATATAGAGATAAAACAAAAATACCATTAATTAGACTGAATTTATTTCTAAATATATTTTTCTTCTTGAGAAAAATTTTAAAAAAATATTTTGACATTTAAAAAACCATAAAACTAAACATCTTTTTTTTTTTTGAATATTGATGTTTTGTTTAGGAGTTTTATGCTTTTAAATTTGTAAGATATTTTTCGTAACTGTTTGAGGGTAATTATGTCATTATATATATATATATTTTACATTTAAATGGATGAAATTAAAACAAGTTTTTTAAATTCAAAAGATATATTTGTAAATTCTAAAAACATAAAGGCATATTGAAAAATAGTTAAAGCTAAAAGGTTTAAAGTTGTAATTAACCTTTTTTTAATCTTATCTTTTAAGTAGTTTTCTATCTTATTTATCCCGACCAAAATTATCATTTTATTAATAAGGACTTCTACTAATCTACACATATATAATATGAGTCCTATTCCGATGAGGCATATTGAGAATCCATTTTTTACCGTTAAATAGGGTCAAAATTACAATTCTAGTACAGGTTTGAAGACCGAAAGAGAGAATCCTAGGTTATGTTTTTTTGTTTTCTACCGGAGAAATTGCCATGTAGTATATGAATTTGAACAAATTAGAAGTTACCACATAGTATAAGTATTTGACCAAAACGCACATTTTTGGTAAGTTCTCTGCGTCCAGATAGTATGCAAATTCGACGGTTGTTGCAAATACAATTGCAAATCTAACGGTTGACTGTTGAGTTTGGTACAGCGTGAAGGACCAAGGACCCATTTTGTTTTGGAAGATCTCTCTTATTTTATTTTATTTTATTTTTCTTGAGCTGACCGGTTCAAAGCAGAAGAAGGCCATGGCGCCACCGGCGGCGATTCGGTGGTTCGCGGTCGCATCAGCCCTCGTTCTGTGCCTCCTCCTGATCTCGCCGTCAACCGCCATCTACTGCGACGAAGATGATTGCTACGATCTCCTAGGGTCAGCTGCTGACCTCCTCCTCCTCCTCACAATTCACATTTCCTCTCTGCTTCCCAAATTACCCCTCTCCGTATCTATTATTAACCCTATTCTCTTGCCTGCATTTCTAGGGTTTCGCAGAACGCCAATGCTTCCGAAATCAAGAAAGCTTATTACAAGCTCTCGTTAAAATAGTGAGTTTTTGGATTTTTTCTCACGTTCTTTGTTCGTATTCCCATCCAATTCAATCTCAGAAAAGCTTACCAGTTTCGTCTTGTTGTGTTTGAATCCAGTCATCCTGATAAAAACCCCGATCCGGAATCGAGAAAGTTGTTTGTCAAAATCGCCAATGCTTACGAGGTAATTACTTTTCCAGAGAAAAATTCTTTTCGCAGTTTGATGTCTCGCAAAAGATGTCAACTTTGTTGACAATTTTTTCTTTATTTTCTTTAGCTGAACGAGGAATTTTATTTTTCACATTGCAGATTTTGAAGGACGAGACCACGAGAAAGGAGTATGATTATGCAATTGAACATCCAGAGGAGGTGCAGTTAAAATGCATTTAAATTTCCAGTCAGGGGCATCTTTTTTTACTCATTGCAATACGCTAATTTGTGTTTTTGATAGAATTTTGTAGAATCAGAGAGTTATGCATTTGCCAAGTTTAATAGGTTGTAATTTTTTTTTTTAATATCCTCATTACTCTTTTGGCTCTTCGTAGTGGATTCTAGAACTTTTTTGTTACTTTGTTTTAGGTTTCAGATTATTTGAGCTTCCTATAGTTGTGGAGTAATGCTAGTTGCTAAAATGCTGTGCCCTTTCTCTTGTTAGGTGTTTTACAACACAGCTCGTTACTATCGTGCATATTATGGTCACAAGACGGTACGAACATTATTGTAGTGTGCGACTTTCGCTTAAGTAGATTATAAGGTTTGAGTTTCATTTAATGGGCGTCTAAAGCTGTACGTGTGTCTACCTTCCAGGATCCTCGTGCTGTCCTTATTGGCCTTCTTCTGGTTCTTTCGGGATTTCAGTACCTCAACCAGTGGACAAGGTATAATCAGGTATTGTTTTATAGATGAAATTCGATTGTCTTGTTAATTTATGGTGATGTTGGTTCACCGAACCTCGTTGGCACTTGTGGTGTAAGAAAAAAATATCCATGCTTTAATGGTTAGTTTCAGCAGCAGGCTATGACAAGTTTACTCTCTGGAGGACTTGATTTAGTTTCCTCATTCAGATTATTCCTTTTGTGACACATAAAATATAACATGTTGTCATGTTTTCTTGTTTGCGATACTCATACTGTTGCTTTATTTTAGGCTGTTGCCATGGTCAAGAAGACACCTGCTTACAAAAATAGACTTCGAGCTTTGGAACTCGAGCGCAGTGGAGGAACTGCAAATAAAAAGAAGAGTAACAAGCAGATGGACAAGTATGAATTTGAGTCATTCTTCACTCGGAAATCATAGTGCATGGCCATGATTTTTTTAAGTTAGTGATATGTTAATATGTTTATGTAATGTGTACTTCCTTTATTTCTGTCTCTTTCTAATTGCTTCACTCATAGAATCAGACTTTGTTAAACCAATTGTGCCTTGTCTTTTATGGCAGGAAAAAGGAGGAAGAGCTAAGCAAAGAACTTGAACTGGACATAAAGGGTGCTGAAAAACCATCCCTCTGGGAACTTCTCGGTGTCCGCTTTTTACTCCTTCCTTATACCATTTGCAAGGTTTGCTTCCTTCCTTTCAATTTCGTTTTAGTAGATTCTTCTACTTATTAAACAGTATTGAAGCTGTAGCTAGGATTAATTTTATTTGTGCTCACTTTCTGTTGTCTTTTTGGTCTTGTACGTAGTGATTACTTTGATGATTTTGGGACCATCATGTTGAGACTTGAATTTTCTGTTTTCTTGGTATGTCCAGCTTTTATTGTGGTCCGGGCACTGGTTTTGGAGATACAAAGTGGAGAAAGCTCCATATTCGTGGGAAGATGCTTCTTACCTGACACAGAGAGC
Source organism: Artocarpus heterophyllus (assembly GCA_025403435.1). Lineage (NCBI taxonomy): Eukaryota > Viridiplantae > Streptophyta > Magnoliopsida > Rosales > Moraceae > Artocarpus > Artocarpus heterophyllus. The sequence goes on along the minus strand of CM046350.1, from coordinate 11,685,419 downwards.
CCTTAGAGTGTCCCCTGATGCGTGGAGAAATATTGGTGAGTTAAGATTTCACCTTTTTTATATTTTGTTTTATTCCACATTAAAACGAATTTCGTTGGAAAGCAATATACATGCAGGATTGATGGCTCAATATTGCATCCTCGTTGAAAATGAGGACCATTAGTTTCTTTTTATTTTTATTACGATGCTCTAGGGAATGATCTTTCCTTCATGTTCATTTACCTGTCCTGCCATTCACCATGCATTTTTCGGCCACTGCAGATTTTAGTAAGTAGTTATTCAGAATCTAATGGCCCATTTAGTTCATAAGTTCGAAAAGACAATTTGAACAGAAGTTCAAATTCTTTTGTGAGGGAAAACATTGTTGCAAAAAGGTTACCTAGGAAACAAACGGGGCGTGAATTCCTCCAAATGTTTGAGCTGCAACTTCTGAAATTCTTATGCTCCTGCAGTGGTATGGTCTAGAAATCCTTCATGTTCTTAGAGTTCTTTGTTTTCTTTTCCAGACGCATCAACAAAGGAAGATCTTGTTCTTAAGCGTTTATGGGAAAAACCCAACTTGGAAAGCTACTTGGCAGAGATGAGGAAAGAGCACAAGCGCAGAAGATAGCAAATTTTGTTGCCTTTTCTATCCGGAGTTCTTCAAAATATTTGACAAAACACATTCTTTGGTCGCAGTGAAACGAAATAGTTGGATAAACTTACCCACAGTACAACGAGATACGTCAGCTTTGGAGTCGGTTCATGAAATGAAATTTTTTGGTTTCGGTTTTGAGTGCAATTTGTCAAAACTTTCATATAGAACTGTTATAAAGCCTCATTCCTGAAGTTCCAGGGTGGTGGTTAATCCTAATTATATTGTTATATGGTGATGAAACTAATGTAAGATGCTAAAAAGGCAAATTTGCATATCGAAAGAAAAAGAAGGACGAATTTGAAAGTTTTTCTTTCCCTTTCGGGCCTGAAACTATTGGTACCATAATCTCCTTGTTTTCAAGGTCCAGACTCATCGGCTGTGTCATCGTAATATATGCTGCCGTTAAATTTACTTGCTTCACAATTCTGTGTTCTGATCTAATTCACCACGCACTTTATTTATTTATTTATTTTGTTATTTGTGGTTGAAATGGCTCAAATTCACTGTGTTTGAGCATATTGGAAAGTGACTAAAAAAAAGGAAACTGCGTTAAATTGAACAGACGACAGGAGAAACGATGAGAGGTGAAAATAATAGAATAGAGAATCAACGAGTAACGACAATGTATGACACAGAGATTGAGAGAGAGAAGAGGGCAAACGACAGCAACGTGAAACGAGAATAAACAAGAACAGAAAGACACCACAGGTTTAGAATGGACAATCGCCTCTACAAAGGAGTCAGTGATATCAAAACCAGAAATTGAAAAGGCGACATAGAAGAAGGGAAGGCAAAATAAATACGACAACAAACCACAGTTTAGTGGGAGACGACAACAAAACAAACGACAAAAATTGATACAGCGAAAAAAAAGTAAGGAGCCACACGAGGAAAACAGCAATAAAGTAAGTGAACGACGACAAAATAAACAAAAAAACGAAACGAGGAAGGACGAACACCGCAATCAACGACAACAACAACCGCCAAGGACCACCTAGAAAGATCAACAACAGAAAGAAAAATGACTCGAAAAATAGACGACATGAAAGAGAAAACTAAGAGAAGAACGGAACGACAACAACCAAAATAACGACGACAAAATAGAACATTAAAAAAAGACAATTAAATATGTAAACGACAACCAAATGTATATATATTATAATAATAATAAATAAATAACAAGAGCCCTGTAGCGGCAATGGCAGCCGAGTGAGCTGCCAAACCCAAGTTCTCAGCATTCCTCCGGTTCCTGTCTCCTCCACTCCACCGAATGCAAAATTCGTCTTCCCAAGTCTCTCTCTCTCCTTTGTTTCTCACAGACCCTATCTTTCTTTCTCTTTCTAAAGCCACTTTTGACCTTCGAAGCCAGTAGTCTCTTTCTCCTCTCTCTTCTCTCCCATGGCTCAGTCTCAGGTCTCTCGGCTATTTTTTGTTTTCCCTTTTTTTCCTCTTTCCGATTTTTCATTTTCTTTCCATTGTTCTTGTTTTCACTTTAACTTTCTGCAGATTGGTCATCTGGTTCCCCTCGATCAAGACCTCAAAGAAGACGCCTCAATCGCGAAGATTCCCGTCTTCCGAGGACTAAATTCCGTCGGTCGGAACACGCTCTCGGTCTCCGATAAGAGGCTCAGCCGCAACCACCTCACTCTCACTGCCTCTCCTAGTGGTTTTGCAACTTTGATCGCGGTAATTCTAATTAAGCCTCTCCCTAACACTAATCTCTGTTTGTTTGTTCGATTAATTTTGTTGAGCGGAAATGTGCAGGAAGGAACCAATCCGGTTGTTGTTAATTCCGGAAATGATAGAAAGAAGCTTTATTCTCGTGAAAATGGGACGATTAGTAATGGAGATGTTATAGAGTTAATTCCGGGGCATTATTTGTTCAAGTATGTGATTGGCGATACTGTTAAGCGTGGAATTAATCATGGTAGCGAGGCCGCTGATGGTAATGCTGCTTCGAGTCGAAAGCGGTTACGGCAAACATCTGAAGGAAATGTCTCCGCAAACAACTCCAAGGTCTGGCCTTTTGAATTTGCAAAAGTCTCTTTTTTTGTTTTGTTTTGTTTATTTATTTTGTAGTTTTTGGTTTATGAAGATTCTTGAGGTGGAAGGAAGCAACTTGATGGCTGAGAATTCTGGAAATCCATTGTCTAGGAAAGACAGTAGTGAGGAGGCCATTCGCCAGTTTCATGTTTCTGATGATAAGTTAGCACTGACTTTCCGGCTTTTGCGAGTACAAGGACTGCCTCAATGGGCAAATACCTCTTGTGTTTCCATAGGGGATGTAATTCAGGTGCAAATTCCATCTTTTTAATATTTTACAATTTTATCTTTTTAAAGTACAGGTTGCTTACTCGTTATCTAATGTCATGGTAGGTTTTAATGGTATCTTTCACTTCCCTGGTCGTGTTGTGTGTTGAAAATTGTCACTTGAATGACTGGGACAAAATTCTATAGTCTACATGCAGCACTTAGTATGCAAAACTCCAGGGAGAAATGGAATAACAGATTAGTTATTTTGTTTTAATTCTAGTTTGATTGCTTGTCCTTTGAATAGGGGGATATTCTCTTCGCTGTCCTTTCTAATTACATGGTAGACATTGATTGGCTGCTAACTGGTAAGCTCTGTTCTGTTTGGTCGTTGTGTCTGCTCTTACTTTCTCCTAGTTCGCTTCCGTTTTGTTTCTTGTAGAGTACACTGGTGGAAGATGTTCACCTAATAACGTTACTTTCTTACCCGTAGCATGTCCACTACTTTCAAAAATTCCCCAGGTGTTGGTAGTTCATGGTGAGGGTGATGGTACACTAGATCATATGAAGGTTGGCCTTTTGCTCCAGTTTATAGTAAAGTTATTTTATTCAATTTATGCTTTGGACACATGGACTTTAACGTATTAGTTCTCGTTTTGCAGAGAAGCAAGCCTGCGAATTGGATTCTGCACAAACCACCACTACCCATTTCATTTGGGACGCACCACTCAAAGGCCATGCTTCTGGTGTATCCTCGAGGAGTGAGAATTATTGTACATACAGCAAACTTAATATATGTTGATTGGAACAACAAAACTCAAGGTTTGTGGATGCAAGATTTCCCCTGGAAGGAACTAAGTAATCCAAGCAAAGGATGTGCATTTGAAAATGATTTGACTGGTTATCTTAGTGCACTGAAGGTATAAATATGACAAGCTAGGTGGAAAATGCAGTTTTGGAGAGTTTTTTAAGCTATTTTGATTTCTTGCTTCATTGATATCTCGAATATGAGAAGAAAAATTATTCCAGTCAATTTTTTTAACTGTCAAATGGAAATCAGTGTCTCTGGTATACTTATTCTCATAGAAGCACTGTGTCAGACAGGAATCAAGTGCTCATTACCTAGACAAAACCGTTTATCTGCTTTTTCATTTACAGTGTGTTTGCAAGTCACTATTTTTTTTTTTTTTAAATTTTTTATGCCAGTCCATATCAGTGTTTAATACAATAAAGTTTGGATTCCATGTTTGATATGTACAGTGGCCCGAGTTCTCTGTTCATTTTCCAAGTCTTGGAAGTTTTACCATCAACTTATCGTTTTTTAGAAAGTTTGATTACAGCGATGCGGAGGTGCAATTTCCATTCCCTTCCATTTGTACATTATCTACCCATCTAATGCTACTGCATGGGACATATGATAAATACCTTCTTAATTTCAGGTGAGGTTAATTGCTTCCGTCCCTGGATATCATACGGGTATAAATCTGAAAAAGTGGGGACACATGAAACTACGTACTGTGCTCCAGGAGTGTACTTTTGATAGAGAGTTCAAAAAATCTCCTCTTGTTTATCAGGTGAGAAGAATGTGCTACATTTAATTACTTGCATAGATTAGCTAATATATTATTGATTTAATGAGTATTACACCGGGTATCTCAAAATTTATTGGATAGCGGACGTTGTCTTTGCTTTGATCCTTCTCTGTCAATCCTTGTACACCGTGCTATACAAAAGAAGTTCTGTTATTGATGATATTGTTGATAACTCAAATTTCAATTTGATGCCATTGTTAATTTTAGACTGCTTTGTCAAATGTTAATTTTAGAACAAGGAAATGGTAGCACAACCTTAGTTGAGGGAAATCTTTGGTTGGTGAGTTTAATAAACTCTTTGTTGCAGTTCTCCTCCCTAGGTTCTTTGGATGAGAAGTGGATGGCTGAACTTGCATCTTCAATGTCGTCAGGTTTATCAGAGGATAAAACTTCACTTGGCCCTGGGGAGCCACTAATGATATGGCCCACTGTGGAAGATGTCAGATGCTCTTTAGAGGTATTATGAAGCGGTTTTCTTGTGAATCTTGTCGAGTGAAAGTAGCACTGTGTGCTAGGGTTCTGTGGTTAAGCAAAGATGATTGAGGGTTTTGAACTCTGCTATAGTTGAATGCTTGGTTTGTGCGGCTTCTTTCTGGGCAATTGGATCCCTATCAATAGATTGATGGATGCGTGTTCATCATTCTATAAGTAGCGATGGGGATAAATGCTAAACAATGAGAAGATTTTTCTGAAAACCACAAAAAAAATTTCTCCTGGTTTGCAAACGTCTAGATGCCCTGAAGGGAAGGGTTAGGTATCATTTTTTGGTATCATTAACCGTGACACATACATAGTTTAGATAATGTATAAGATGTAAAATAAAATGCTAGCTCACGTTTGTTTAATATATTGAAGTTGGAGCAGGATTAGTCGTGACTGTTTATTTTGTTATTTTTAATTTTTATTTTTATTCGTATTTATTTATTTATTTATTCTTCTGGGAACTCTTTACTAGGGTTATGCAGCTGGAAATGCCATTCCAAGTCCACTGAAGAATGTTGAGAAGGCATTCTTGAAGAAATATTGGGCGAAATGGAAGGCAAGCCACAGTGGCCGGGGGTACGTCTCTTCTATCTACTGAAAATTTGGACGGAGAAATCTAAAACTAATCCCTTGTGTGTGTCTTTGTCTTATGGTGTACTCGTTCTCTGAGGCTAATTGAAGAAACTAAGAAGTGCTTTGTTGTTTGATTAGAAAAACTTTGTTTTCTCGTTTTCCTGCTTTTTTAAGTCTCAACTTTATTTGTTTCCCTTCCTTTTTCCTTTCAGTCGTGCAATGCCACATATAAAGACTTTCGCTCGTTATAATGGTCAGAAGCTTGCGTAAGAGTTCCTTTCAAACCTCTTGTTTTGCTACTTTGGGTAAAGTTTTTGGTTGAATGCTTTCTTGTTTTGCAAAAATTACCAACTCATACTAACTTTGATGATCATATTTGTAATTCCTCCTGCAGTTGGTTTCTGCTAACTTCAGCAAATCTGAGCAAAGCTGCCTGGGGAGCTCTGCAGAAGAATAACTCTCAGCTAATGATCCGTTCTTATGAGGTACTCATCTCTAATACTCATGACCAAGTTGCTCTTTCTATAAAAACCTCGTTTCTAACACCCTTTTGTGTCTTGTTTCAGCTGGGAGTGCTGTTTTTACCATTTAAGCGGTGCAGCTTTGGATTTTCTTGTACCAATACTGTGTCTGAGCCAAAGGTATCATCACTTCTCTGTTAACGTCCTGGCCTTCTGATGCGTATATAGTTTATTTTGTCCGTGATATTTGGGCTTCTGAACATTTTTTAACTCAACCATATTTTAGGACAAATGCGGATTTTCAGAAAATCCCAAGGCACTGAAAACAGAACTAGTGACTTTGAATTGGCAAAGAAGCTCGGATACAGTTTCCTCGTCTGAAATAATTAAATTGCCCGTGCCTTATGAGCTTCCTCCTCAGCCATACTCTTCTGAAGGTCTTGTGATGTTCTTTTATTTTGTTTATTTTTTGCGGTCTTTTACATTTTACGTTTATCTCAAACTTGTTTACTTTTTTTGAGCAGATGAACCTTGGTCTTGGGACCGGAGATATCACAAGAAGGATGTTTATGGTCAAGTTTGGCCACGGCACGTTCAGCTGTATTCTAATCAAGATCCTTAAATTTTTCCTCTTTTTTATTTTTTATTTTTTATTTTTCCTAGGGCCTTAATTGCACAAGATACTCTTCTGATTGCCAACTTCGGTAAACGAATCTTTGTGATAATTCGATGAAATTTGTTTCAAAGTTGGCCAGAGTTGTACACTTATCTTATAAGGTTCTTTGCTCTTCAGTAACACTTTTTTTTTTATTATTATTATTATTTTTTATTTTTCAATTAGAGCAAAGAGTCCATGGTGAGGGTATAAGGGAGGGCTTTGGGTGAGAGTTGTAAATTCAATCCCATTTGTAATCTTTATTTTTTATTTACAAAATGAATCATGTTATAATGTCTTTTATTTTTTTAAAAAAAAAGTAAAAAAAAAAAAAAAGAGACGAATTTTGTCTTGCAAGTCGAGCTGAGCTAAAGGTTGAAATTCTCAAGGTTTGGGCTTCATGCTAAATTTGTTTTCCTTAATTTGTCTTGGTAAAGGATTTTATTTTATTATTTATTTATTATTATTATTTTTTAAAGGAGATGGAGTCAAGGGGTCAAGGGTTGCAAAGGTCAGTTGCGGCTATTTCATTGAGTGCGATCGCAAGGGTTGTGATCTTTGGCGAGCTCCGTCACAATGGGGTTGCGACCTAGGCGACTGACGACAGGCTACCCAGGCGACGGTTGAGGCGACGGTTCGATGGATAGAGCAATAGATCTGAGCTTGCGATTTGATCTCAGAACCAAACGATTAGATCTGGTCTAGACGGTTAGGGAACATGGGGACAAATTCTCGAGCTTTGAATACATATGTCACAAAAATAAAGTTTGGATTGATTTATGCCACTAAAAAAATAATTGTAAAAAATGCTACATCACATCATCATACTATAATTTAGCATAAATTATATTATCATACTATAATTTAGCATAAATTATATTATATAAAAGTAAGATAGTTTTTAATTGCCACTAAGAGTATATTAGTCTTTTCAATTTAATTGCTATATATATTTGTGGCATTTAATTAGATAGTTTTTTGGATGCATCACAAGTCAATCCACACCAAAAAAAGTATGGCATAAAACGTAAATATCTCTAAATTCTTCTAAGTGCCTGTTGGGCCCGAGGAGGTAGCTGCCCCTCCTTGAGTCTCACCTAGCTCTGCCCTTGTCCACCGGTAGGTCCATTGAAACGCATAAGAGGGTAAAACGTGCACCAACGAGAAACCGAAAGGAAACGTTAACTATCAAGCACGTTAACGGCTTTTTCAACACTTTATGGATAGATTCTTATTTGCAATGCAGCACACAAAACCTGTCCAAAAAAAAAAGACAATCCTTAATATATTCGCACCACGTAGAATCGACACCTGTTGTCATAAATAAGAATATAATCAACCATCAACACACTAATCAACAATCATACTTTTGAATGGACATCTGCGCTTTTTAGTTTTTAATTTTCTCTCCCTTTTTTTTTCCTCCATAAGTAATGTTTTTTTTTTGGTGAATGGACATCTTTAATGTGCTACTTACATTGAATATTCATGATTCTTTTTAAGTCAAGATCAATGGCATGAAAAGTAGGCTATAATGCGCAACATATATGCATTGGATATTGTTGAAGTTTTTTTCTGGCCAAGATTAATGGCATGAATAAGTAGTCTATAAATGAAAAGTTCCGATCTTGCTCAGTGGTACTTGCCGTCAATGCTTCGGTTTTCTTCTTTTCTTTCTTTTACTCTTTATTAATCAATCAATCTTGTGTCATTAATTTGTACTACAAAACTCTCCATAATATTAAAGAAACATTCCAAAATTTGGTGAAGTTATTACGCAGAGAAAAGGAGTTAAGGAAAACGGCAATTAACAGCTGATTTCGATATTGTTGTATTCGTGTGAAGTGTTACACTGAAAAATACTCAAATCGATGTGTTTCTTTTCTTTTTTTTTTCAATAGAATTAGGCCTAAAACAGACTAACTAATTTCCTTTAGGCCTAACTTAATTTTGTTTGAAACTTCAGTTGTTGACCAACATTAAGTTTGAGTTAGCTTATGTCTGGAATTTCAACTGTAATTGATGTTTTATGCTTAAAAATTGTAACATGTGAGAACTTTACATGTGACAATTTTTGCTTTTTATTGTATCTATCGAGAGCTAATTTACACTGTTTATTGTTGTAACTGACAGGTTGAAACTGAAGTTTCAAGTCATACTAGACGAATCTCGGTATGATATTGTGCATACTCCGTCTTCGTAATCTTTTTGTCGCCTACATGTATAAGCTTTCACGGGAATTCAAATGTGAAACTATTTTTACCTGATGACGATCTGAGCAATATTCACAAAAACATATATTATTCAATACACCAGCAGATGGTTTTTATTTTATTTTTTCCTTTAATACCGGCAGATGATTGAGTTAAACAACCTCTACTCCTATTTGCAATTCTTTGCGCATTTTTCGATTAAATTCATGGGTTTTAGAGGTTTTAGTCTTAACAATCTGATTAAGAAAAACTGAACGGCAAGATTTGTGATTAATCACTACAGCAATACTTATCACCCTCGTAAAATCACATGTTATGATAATTTTCAACCGGTTAAAAAAAACCAAACGTGAAAAACTCTCTCTTATAGCAAAAGCAGAGAACTTGTAGGATTATGATTCCAATTGAAGCTTGAAATGGCCTTTTAATTGATTTATTTTGGGGAAAAAATTACAATATGTATCCGAATTATTGTTATGAAATTAAAATCTAACACAATATTTAAAATATCTTAAAAATGTCCTTAATGATATAGCCATTATCTTAATGATATTACATATTGTATTATATAATTACGTATAAATAATTTTAATGATATCATTATGAAACATTTGTAGAATTTTTACAAATTAGAGTCATATTTCAATTCAATAAACGTAATTGGGCCAATTATCTCATTGACCCTATTTTGGATCCAATTTACTGACTATCTAGCAGAAGGCTATTTCAAAACGTTTCTAAAGATTGAGGTCTGCACATATTGCATTTCACAGATCATGGGGGTAAACTTGAAGTTTGACCGAAGAATCGGTCCCCTTTTTTCATCTAACAATATGAATGAGTACGAATTATCATAACTTAGTTTCAGACATTGCCGATATATAGAGCCGTTTGGTATTATTTTCAAAATATGTGAAAATATTTTTGTTTTAAAAAATGTGAATTTTTTGGCAATTGTACCAAGGATGTTTTTAAAATTTTTACCTTAAAAAACGTGCAAAAATATTTTTAAAAATTTTAAAAACAAAAACAAACATGACCATAAACTTCTATTAATCTATTTTATTTTTATCCTATCTTGAGATAAAATGGTGGGGGGACATACGATAGACATGAGCAATAAGATACATGAGTTAACTTTCTTCGGAATGATGAGTATAAATTTGTGATCATATAGAGTATTTGGGAAGTGTAGTTAAAACTAAAACTTTAGAACTGAAATCTGCAGCATGTAATAACTTTATATTGTTTCTCACTTTTTTTAATCCCTGTAGCATGTGTAACATGTAAGAGTTTTATACTACAATAGTTAAAATTTTTAGTTAAAACGCATTTTGCCAAACACTACTACATAAAACTGGACTTTTAATTACAACAAATTTTAGCAAAATTTTTAGTTACAACAAAATATTGTGACTAATGTGCTGCATTTAGTCACAACTTTTAGTTCAATTTTTGTTGTGACTGAAACTTTTAGCCACGAGATTTTTAAACACAAAAACATTCATGACTAAAAACCCCGCGACAAAAAGTTTCCGTCACAACAAAAATTGAACTAAAAGTTTTGCTAAAAACTGATGTGATTAAAAGTCTAGTCTTTTGTAATACACCTATTAATATTTGGCACGCTTTAGCATTCGAATAGAGGTTTCCAGTAAATTTGAAACAGATAAGATTTTGCTGCTTTGGTCTGGATATTGGCAAGATCTTGTAACTTAGTAGTTCTATCAATATATTGTAATATGCAATGCAACACACAAAACCTGTACAGAAAAGAGAAAATTCTCTTTAATACGTTCGCACCACAAAGATTAGACACTAGTCCTCATAAATAGGAATATAATCGACAATTAACGTACATATCAACAATCACACTTTAACATCACATATAATGTTATAGCGCTCGTATATTCACAAAAAAAAAAAAAGAAGTAAACATAATCCCTCCATACTCATATATGCAAAGAATGCATGTGCACATGATAATAGGGCCTATATGGTCTAATACAATTGTTTACCCTATTTTGCCTTGGTGGAACTGGCAAAGGGAAAAATCACTTTTTATCTCATTTCTGTTAGCATATTGTTGCCTCCGTCGATCATGTGTGGTTCAAGAAAAGAAATCACCACCATTTTTTTCAAATTACAATATTCATATCATGGGAAACAACAGGATTTTTTTAAAAAAAAAATTCTCGAGCGTTAATCCTATCTCTGATGAGCAAATACACATTCCCGTTAGATAAGACTAGTTCAACTATTTCAAACTATGTATTGCATAGCAATAAAATTCAAATATCTGACTAAATTTTAAGAGTATTTACTCTCAAAACTAGACTCCTTTCGGTCACCTTAATTCAGTCTCAAGATAGAACTCAAACTTACAACTAAGTCTTGTTTCTCATAATTAACCACTTAAATGATCAGCAATCATCAAACCTCTATCTTTGCTAATTTACATCCATTAGAAATTAGATAGCCAAAAATATCTTATTCTGGCCAAACTTTAAAGCGATAATCCACAACATAATCCCTAAATCAAATTTCTATGAGACAAATACAAACCATTAAAATTAAATAATCAACCACCCTTCAGAATTTTTATTTTACAAAAATTATTAAAATTTGCAGAGTAATAAAACCTGCTGCGTAGTTTTGTTATATTAATTAGTTATTATTTTTAAAATTATGTGCCAGATTTAATTATTATTTGTGCTTTGTTTTACGACATTACCAGGGACGCTTATTCTTCATTGGTTTTTTTCAAACTGACCTTTTTTTTTTTTTGCTGTAAATGTGGAAAAAATAAGAGAGGGTTTGCTAATGACTTTCTATCTCTTTCTTGCTCTTAACATAACTTGAAAGACTTGGTCATTGATGGAATACCACAAAATATGTCTACAAGATTATGAGAAAGCCCCGTCTCGAAGCTAACCCACGTGGGTCCTACTCAAATGTGAGCACTGCCCCATCAGGTTTAAATACCAGCGATCAAGAATATATGATCGGAATGGTCAAATGATCTCTAGTTATTGACCATATACAATGTGTTACATTTTAAAATTGTAAGAAATATCATTTTGTTAAACTAATTATAGTAAATACTATGTTTTGAAAATATTTATAAGAAATATCAAATTTATGATACATCTACCCTTTTGTTTTAGTGAATAATTTTTATTTACTTAATAAATAGATTTATGGTGTAAATAAAATTTACCTCATTGTTTACAATGTAATTATTTCTTATTTAACATATTAAATTAGTTGTTTACATTATAAATTTAATATTTACTATAAATATTTTTAAAAACTGATATTTACTTCAAAAAATTTAAAAAATATGACATTTTTTTCTGTTCTTCCGTTTTATTCTGAGATGCTTTATGTTTCGTCATATTTTACTCCGTGAGAGAAAGGGAAATGACTTTTGGATCAGAAGTTTACAAAACTTAGATGAAGTGGCTGTGTTTTATTGGGGGACTACATGGTATGAGCCAAAGGGAGAAACACACGATTAATTTACTGCAGCACACAACCAATCACTTTGTGGTATATGGGTGAGCAAACCCCACAGAGGATATTCTCAACGTTTAATAAAATCAGTTATCAAGATTCAAGAATCAAGAACAAGACTAGATATTAGTTATTTTATTACCTAAAAAATAATTAAAAAAAGACTAGACATATATTAGATGTTATAAATATACATCCAAACATCAATTCAAATAACAATTTAAATCATTAACTCAAATTTTAATTTAAATAACATAATTTAAATTAAATCATTAATTCGAATCTATTTAACAAACAGACTATATATACTCCTTTACTCTTCCCTATTCTCTCCTCACTCACCAAAAGAAAAAAAAAACCATTTGCTTCGCATTATGCAAAAGAATCACACAAAAAATCCCAAAAACTCTCTTAAACCCATTTTCATCTTCCGTCTTTCTTCTTCTTTATCATCTTCATCTTCTTCTTGCGGGAAAAATGGACTTGATCTTCATGCCCAAAAAGAGACCACCCTTCACCATAGAAGTGGGCTACTTCGACACAGTCTTGGAGATTAAAGAAAAGGTCGAGAAATACCAGGGCATTCCCGTCGCCGACCAAACCCTAGTCTTCAACGCCCACATCCTCCCCGACGACGGTGACATCGCCAGCTGCGTCCTTCTCCACAACTCCCGCCTCAAGCTCATCATCGCCTCCGACGAGAAGCCCTTACTCCTCCGCATCAGAATCCCTACCCCCATCCCCCACCCCATCAACATCGAGATGGACATGGACGACACCGTCCTCAAACTCAAGCAAACCATCCTCGGGATCGAAAGGTCCCTCGCCGCTGCCAACCGGCCACTCGTGCTTCGCCTCAACGGCCAAGAACTGCAAGATGACCGCACTTTCAACGAGTTACAGATTGCTGCGGGCTCGGAGATCGTGGCGGCGATCAAAAGGCCGGTGTTGACGGTGATTGTGCAGAGCAAGTGTGGGACCAAGAGGGTTCCGGTGGAGGTGAGCGCTTCGGAGAAGGTTGTGGAGCTGAGGAAGGAGTGTGAGAGGCTGAGCCGGGTGGAAGGCTTCCCATTGCCGCCTGGAGGACGTTACTTCTTTATTCACAAGCAGGAGGTGATGGACGACGACATGTCGTTTCGCTGGCACAATGTTGGCCAAGACGACACCATTGAGGTCTTTCCTGGACGAGTTTTAAATTGAACCCAATGCTTTTCAGTTTTCAAGTTTCGTTTCCTTTCTTTCCATAATTTTTGTTTTTTGTTTTTTTGGTGAATATCCCATCTTCTTTCTTTTATTACGTTGGATATTCATGAGGTTTTTTTTAGCCAAGATCAATGGCATGAAAAGTAGGCCGCTATAATGCGCTACATATATACATTGGATATCGTCAAATTTTTTATTTTAGCCAAGATTAATGGCATGAAAAGTTGACTATGATAAACAGTTCCAATCTTGTTCAGTAATACTTGTGGCCAATACTTAGTTTTTTTTTTTCTTTTATTTCTTTTACTCTTTATTAATCGATCAATGTTGGATCATTAGTTCGTACAAGACTTTGCACAATATTGAAGACAAGTTCCATACTTTGGTGAAATTATGCAGAGGATTGAAGAGAGATAAGGAAATTGCAATTAACCACAGCATGCAATATTGTTGTATTCCTGTGTGAAGTTTTAAGTACTCAAATCGTTGGGTTTCTTTTCTTTTTCTTTTTCTTTTTCTTTTTCTTTTTCTTTTTAAATAAAATTAGGCGGAAAACAGATTAACTAATTTTCATTAGGCTATAGTATTGCGGATGCTCATTTTTTGTGATTTTTCTGTTGCCTAAAAATAGCTTTCGTGGGATATTAATTCAAACGTGAAACTATTTTTACTTGATGATGATCTAAGGTGAAAATAATAAGCAATCACAAACAGATCCTATTCGAAACACCAGTAGATTAGTTTGATTTTTATTTTAATAGAAATATATCAGCTAGATAATTAGTTAAACAATTTGCAATTCTTTACATTCTCCGGTTATGTGCTATACTGGAATAATTGTTGAGTAATGCGGGGCTTTGAGGTTTCGAGAGCATCTAATAATCCGATTAAGAAAAGCTAAAATGAAAGAATATTATTCGTTATAAATCACTTCCGCACATTCACATGTTGAGTATTGAAGGGGCCCACAAATAGTTTAATATGGAAATTTAAATAAGTCAAAAAAAAAAAAACAAAGGTGAAAATCTATCTCATAGCAGAACCAGAGAACTTGTCGGAGTATAACTCGAATTCAAGCATAAAATGGCCTCTTAATTGAGATTTTTGGGTCCAACTCATAGATTATAATCTAGCATAAGGGTTGTAGTGTTTTCATAATGTTTTCAAAGATTATAAATTCTCTGCACATACTGCATGTTAAAAACCGTGGGGTAAACTTAGAGTGTTTAGCATAGTAGTTTGAACAAAAACTTTTACCTCAAATATTGTAGTATATAATAGCTTTGCATTGTTCTTAATTAATTTGGACCAATGTGTTGAACACCTATAAATTTTGATACACACATATATATATATATATGTTATATATATATCGGAAGAATTTTAAAACTTGTCCCCTCCTTTTTCATCTAACAACATAAATGAGTGCACTTTATTATAATTAAGTTAGTTTCAGATCACTTCATATTCACAATGTACTCTAGTTAAATCCATATTTTGTTTTATTATTTCTTAGAGGGATAGAGGGACATTAAAAAAAAAAAAAAAAAAAGAACAAAGGAACTATATATGAGCCGAATTCGTTCCGCACGGTTTTCTCTTTTCATTTCAGAGCTATGCGTACTAATTTCTTGTGATCTTGATATCTGTGTGCTTCAGCATTCCACTAGGTGATTCCAGGGTAATAGCAATCGTTTGATTTGAAACAGGCACAAAATTTTGTTGCTTTGGCTGTAAATAGGCAAGACCTCATAAGTAAGTAGTTCTATCTATTCTAAAAAAAACCGTCCAAAAAAGAAAAAATTAGCCCTAATATTCGCATCACAAAAATTAGACACCTGTCATCATAAATAAGTATAATCAAGAAACCAATCAATAATCATAGTTTAACATCAAATATAATATAAGAACGCTTGTATATACACCTGTCATCATAAATAAGTATAATCAAGAAACTAATCAGTAATCATAGTTTAACATCATATATAATATAACAACGCCTGTATATTTACATATAACCAAAAATGTAAGCATAATCACCATACTCTCTCTCTCGCTTTCTCTCTTGCAAAGAATGCATGTGCACATGCTACTACTAACACAGGCCTAGCTACATGGTCCTGTTGCCGGCTGATGCTCATAGAATTATTGACCCTATTTTGCCTTGCCCTGGTTGAGGCACAAGAAATCAGCACCATCTTTTGAAACCTACAATAATGTTCAAAACTCTCTCTCTCTCTCTCTCTC
This sequence comes from Artocarpus heterophyllus, assembly GCA_025403435.1. Taxonomy (NCBI): domain Eukaryota; kingdom Viridiplantae; phylum Streptophyta; class Magnoliopsida; order Rosales; family Moraceae; genus Artocarpus; species Artocarpus heterophyllus. The sequence continues at coordinate 11,669,589 of CM046350.1, read as the reverse complement.
TCTCTCTCGTGAATTCTAGCGTGTTGTAATTATTATTTGTGTATTTCTGCTTTATTTTATGATATTTCCAGGGAAACTTTATTTTTCATTTTTTTAACTGAAATTTATTTCTTAGTTGTAAAGGTGGAACAAAAAAAGTAGAGACAGTAAGTTAATGACTTCTTTTTTTCTCTTTACATAACTTAAAACATAAGTTAAATATTACCTTATAACTTAAAGAAGTAAGTCAAAGAAACGTTTCATAATTTGGTGAAGTTATATATTATGCAGAAAAAAGGAGTTAAGGAAATGGCAATTAACCACAGCTAGCAAGCGATTGTAATCCTATGTGATGTTTTACAATGGAAAGTACTCAAATCCATAGGTTTCTAATTTCTTCATTTTTTTGGGATAAAACTGGCCGAAAACAGATTAACTAATTTTCATTAGTCTAGAGTTGTGATACTGTGGATACTCAATTTTTGTTAACTTTTCTGTTGCCTATAATTCACGGGATTCAAAACTTGAAACTTTTTTTACTTGATGAGGATCAAAAGTGAAATCAAGCAATTAATCACAAACAAATCCTCTTCGATGCAGCAGTAGATGATTTTTATTTTTTTAATAGAAATACCAGCCAGATGATCAATTAGTTAAACAATTTGTAAATTCTTTACATGGTCCGATTATGTGTTATCTTGGATTAATTGTCGATTAATGTGTGGGTTTCGAGGTTTTTAGAGCCTCTAATAATATAATTAAGAAAAGCTAAAACGCAAGAAAAACGAAAGGTGAAAATATCGTATGGCAAAACCAGAAAAATTGTAGGATTATTGTTACGCAAATAATATGATAGAAACAAAGAACAAAAAATACACAGAGATTTACATGGAAACCTAAGAAGAGAAAAGCCACGGGCAAAGGAGAAGAAAATCACTAAACTCGTGAAGATTACAAGATTGAAGCTTTTAAGGAGGCTAAATTTGATAATAATAAAACCCTAATGCAATACATCATATATATAGATATAAACAAAACCATATGGTCCCAAAAACATAAACCAAATAGCTCAAAACTACAAAGGCCCGTACCTCCGCCCCCGCACCCCCGGCTAGATCAGTGGTGGGCTATAGGATCGGGCCGCTACCACCACAGATCTCATCAAAAATCCTACATTAATTTTTCACCATAATTGTTACACCGGTGGCATCTAACCATCTTTTTATCCGAGAACCCTGCATTCCTTTGCTTAACAGCTTCTTCTTTTTGTTTTCCTCTGGCATCATTCTTCTTGTTAGCATACAAGGCAGTCCCTCCACCTTCAACCTTAGGAACACCAACCATTTTCGAAGCTAAAGATTCCTGTGAAGAGAGGAGATTTTCAAACTCTTCTAAGGAGGGTTGTCGTTCGCAACCTTGAACCAACCTCACAAAGGAACTATATTCTTTCTTTAAACCACGAATAATATTTTGTCTTATTCGAGCCTCAGAGATAGGTTCATCAGGAACTAAAATAGAAATATCTGAACATAAATTCTTAATTTCAAAAAGAATTTAGAAATGGAAAGATCACCTTGAGCAGTATTCGCCAATTCATTTTCTAAGGCTTGTAATCGATTGACATCCTTTTTGTTGAAGAGATTATTGAGGGTAACCCAAATTTCATTTGCCAACTTGCATTTGATGATGTGCTTGTAGAGATGCAACAATAGGCCAGAGCCCGTAGGCTGGCATGGGCTTGTCCTGATACAGTGATGGGCTGAGCCGTCTTGGCCCATACATATTGGTGGGCTGGGTGGGCCAATATATATCGGCCCATGGGCTAGGCCAGGCAGGGCCGACATGTTTAGGCCCATCATAGGCCGGCCCATGTAAGGCCCATATAGGCCTATAATGGGCCAGCCCACTGAAGACCTATTGTGGCCTAATTTTATTTATAATATTTTTTATTTTTTAGTAATTTTATAAACATCTTATGTATAATTATCCTGATTATACTCTTTTTTCCTTACTAAGGTTTTGTTCTATTGGATTTTCCTTGAAAAGGTTTTTAATGAGACAATCATAAATAAAATATCCCTTTTCATATTTCCATTGACTATTCAAACTTTTATATTTGTTAACTTGTTTAAAAATTCAAAAATAAAAAATTGAAAATTGCACCTATGATAGGCTAAAATGGGCCTACCCATCCTAACTCGTAGATAGGCTCAAATGGGCCATTCCATTCAAGGCCCAGCTTGGCCCACATAAATTGGCCCATGGTGTGGGCTGGGCCGATGTAATTTTAATATCGGCCGGGTCGGTAATTTTAATATAAGTCGGCTTGGCCCGGCCCACAAAATTCGTGGGCTGGGCAGGCCCTGCCCACGGCCCACGTGGGCCTAAGGAGAACGGACCAAGCCGGCCCGGCTCGTTCTTGCATCTCTATGTGCTCGAAAAGTCTAAGAGATGGATCTTTTCAACACGAACTCCACTTTCACATTCGTCATCTTCCATTTCTTCAAACCATCAACAGTTTCTTCTGTGTTCTAAGGAGCTTCAATTTTTTCCCCACCAACAATGTCCCACAAGTCTTCACCGACTAGGTACGACTCCATGCAAGTTTTCCATATCTTGTAATTAGATTGATTAAGTAACTCAATACCCAAACCAATAACACGACCTCCCAAATCCATTTTGAGAGTCACTGTTTGATTTCCTTTACCAAAGAATCATTGTCTTTGAATCTCTTATACCATATGGAAACAAAACAACAAGGAAAAAACAGTGCAGAGTGCTTGCACTAGCCCAAAAATGTACAACCAAAAAGAAGGAAATAAGAAACTAATATAGAACAAGATGAAAAAACTGCAAATTGATGGAAATCACTCTTAACCTAAGAAAACACTCAAACTATGATATAAAATAGAAAACCAACTTGGACCACTATATAGGTACCTACATACATGAACCAAAAAAAAAAAAAAACTTAAATAGGAATAAATGCACCAAGGCACATTCACGAACTAGAAAACTTAACCATAAGATGAATATATTAATGACAGGAGAAAATAAATAGAAAATGAATTCTAAAAGTCACTTTAATTTTCAACACATAAAAGAAAACATGAATAAAGGAACATATGCGAGTCGAATTTGTTCCTCATACGGTAATTAGAAGCTTTTCTCATTTCATTTCAGAGCTCTACTAACTAATTTCTCGTAATCTTGATATTTGAATGGTTCGACATTCTAATAGGGGATCCCAGTACAATAGCAATTGTGGATTTGAAACTAACATCAATTTTGTTGCTTTGGCTGTGGACAGGCAAGCCTCATGACGTGAGTAGTTTCATTTATTCTAATATGCAATGCAACACACAAAAAACTATCCAAAAAAGAGACAATTAGCCCTCATATTCGCATCACAAAGATTAATAGATGCATGTATTTATAAATAAGAATATAATATTCAAGAAATTAATTAGCAATCATATAGAGTGTTTAGAAGCATTAGTAATTTTGATTAAAACCACTGTAGTGTGTGAAAGCTTTACACTCTATCAATTAAAATTTGTTTTGGTTAAAACTGACAATAACAAACACGTTAGTAAAGCTAGTATATTCACATAACCAAACTTGTAAACATGATCACCATGCTACAAATACTAGGGCCTTTACCCTATTTTGCCTTGATCGAGGCTCAAGAGAAATCTAAACATTTGATTTCCTCTCATTTCTATTAGCATATTGCCTGGCTAAGGCACAAGAAATCATCGCCAACTATCTTTTCAAACCACAATATTCATATAACGGGATATAAGAGCGTGTTCAATAGTTTTTTTTTTTCTTCTAGCGCGTGAATGCTAACTCTGATTAGCAAATGCACACTGCACAAATATTTCAAACTATATGTATTGCATAGCAATAGACTTTATATATATGACTAATATTTTAAAATTATTAATTCTTAAAATTAGACTCCCTTAGTTCCCCTCAATTTAGTCTCTCAAGATAGAGCTCAAACTTACAACTTGATCTTGTTTTTCGTAACCACATAAAATGATCAACAACAATCAAACCTCTATCTTTTATAATTCACATTCATTAGAAGATAGCTAAAAATCTCTAATTTTGGCCAAATTTTAAAGAGACAATCTAGAACATATGATCATTCTAAATTAAATTACTCTAAGATAGTACAAACTATTTAAATTAAATAGTCAATAATCCTTATTTTTTCTTTAGAAAATGAAAGTTCATTCAACTAAAATTTGTACAAAAAATTTACATGACAACACCCACTATAAGCATAAATAATCTTAGACAAATAACTGGATTCATCAGTAAAATCGAGCGAAGCACAAAGACAAAAGCCAACATCATGACCAAGAGGGGAATGACCTATTCGACATTCAGAATAGAGCTCTTCAACGGCTCGTTATAAGACACTACTATAGTCAGTAGATAACATCAATCGACCAAAATCTATCCTAGTGAGGGTGCAAACAACCTGACATAGGCACAAACCTAGCCGCCAGTCATGACACGTAACGCTACTAATTAGTGGGTATGCAATACAAACTAAGACCTATAGATTGAACAAAAACAAAACACATAACATCACAAATGCGCAGAAACATCACTATTATTATTGAACAAAGAAAACTAAACACAGAGGAAATGTCAAAGCTGGCATTACAAATTTGTCGAGCAAGCTAGAAATCCCCAGTCATGACCCATCGCACCAATGTTGAGATCCAATCCCCAACCACTACCCTTTCCCCGGCCATCCCCAACTCCACAGCAAGCCACCAATGGGCCTACCTTCCCCTTACCCTATCGTTGGGGGGCTACCACATCCGCCGAATCTAGCTATCTCTTCCACCCTAACAAAGAGAGTAGCCAATTTCACCACCACACCTATTCAACTTCCCTTCACCCCTACCATCGTCTCCGAAAAACAACTGTGCTACCCCCTTGGCTCCACCACCACCTAGGTTCTAGATCCAGCCACATCTACTGCACCAGAGATAGGATCCCAACATCCCACCCCATCACTTGGTCGCCCATCACCCTAGCCCCTGCCACCCAAGAGCAACCACGACTCCTTGTTCTAACAGACTAAAGCATGACCCAACCATCAAACTCCCAACATGTCCTATGTGCTTCACAACCAACAAAGTTGCCGCTCCTCTCAGGCTGGAATCAAGGCAACTAGCCTAGAGCCAGTGCTGGATTCAGGCCCAAAAAGGAGAGGGAGGCGGTGCACAATGAAGCAATGGGAAAACCCTAGCAAAGTAATATATTTGATAAGTTAGTTTTAGGCTAATTAATTAGATGATTTTCACTTAATATATTTGTTAGTTTTGAGCAATTTATAAGAATTTGATAGTGTTCTATGTTCTTTTGTAGGTTTTGAGGAAAAAAGGTGCATGATAGCAAAGTGCGGGACAAAACGGACTAAAAATAAGCACAAGTGGACTTGGGGACAAAAGGGAGCCTAGACGCCTGCTTCTGGGCGTCTAGGCACTCTTGAAGATGAATTTTCAGGCAAAAAGACCCGAGAGCATAGCGCTTAGGCGCCATAATTTGGGCGCCTAGGCGCCATTAGGCGGACCAGCAGTAGCGCCTAGGCGTTACAATCCTAGCGCCTAGGTGCTACTTTGAAGCCTAGGCGCAACAAAGAGGGCGCCTAGGCGCCAGTTCGAAAAAAAAGCCACGGCAAATATAGCGCCTAGGCTCGATTTTTTGGCCGGATTGTTTTTAGTTTCATTAAGAACTAATTTTCTCTATTATAGAGCTACGATGTAGCCGAATTATAAATGTTCACTTTGTTTAATTTAATTCAATTCCATGTTTATTCATTATCTATACTGAGTATTTAATTTAATCTTAATGCTTGTAAAAGTTTACGCAGCTTTTGCATGATTTGTGATTTAATTTGAGGCTGGGAAGCGATAATTAAATTAGACCATGACTGAGTGCCATGAGATCATCATAGGATAGAGATATCTATAAGACTTGTGTAACATTATGAATTTATTGTTCTTAATGAATCTTGGTAAGTTTAGAGTTTCCACATAAATGTAGAAAATTTGCTAACGAGGATAAATTATTAATGCTTGAGAAAGATTAATGACTACCTATGAGAAATTCGTTATCGGCATAGGAGTAAGCATCAATTGATTAAATTAGATAATTTGAATATGATTAATTTAGGTGAAATCGGATGCCCTAGTCTTTTATTATTTAGATTTTCATTTATATTTTTTTGTTTATTATTTTTCTATTTTATATTTGATTGTTCAAATAATTGTAGGGTTAACCAATTTCGGTACTTAGCTAGATTAACGTAATCCTCGTGGGAATGATACTTTACTTACTCTTTATTACTTGTTAACGATACGTGCACTTGCGTTAGAAAATCCACAACAAGTTTTTGGCGTCGTTACCGGGGATTGTTGTTTAATTTAGTTAATATTGATACCAATTAGCTCTAAGATTACTTTGAACATTTTTTTATTCATTTTATTTTGTTTTTATTTGTTCTAATTTTTTCTTTAAGTCATTTGCTTTCCGCATAACTTCATGATGTTTCATCAGAATATCCTTACAAGTTTTGCCCAACAATATATGAAACCATTTTATGCGGCTTGGGAGCGATTTAAATATATGCTTGAGTGGTATCCACATCATAACTTGCCAAAGTGGGCTTTTCTCCAAATATTTATTGAAGGATTGCATTTTGAAGCTAGAGATTGGGTGGAAACAGGTGCAGTTTCTGACGGTCAATCTTTCTTTTCAAGAACCGTTGAGGAAGCTTACTATTTATTAGAGGATATGACAGCCTTTAATTATTATTGGCATTTGAATTCTTCAATGCATAATTCTTGGTGGGAGATGCACCAAAATCTTTCATGGAATATCCACCCCAACATGATGGAACAATCCTGTAGCCAATATCAAGAAGTGAAGACAGCTTTGGAAGTTGCTTTAGACAGTCTAAAGGCCACTCTTGAAGGAAGTCATGAAATTTCCAACTCTTGATGAAAAAAATCCATTTAAAGAGTACAATTTTAGAGACTCGTCTAGAAGAGGAAATTATAACATCAAATCCTTGTGGTAACCATAAGACGATAAAGGATGTGGTTTTGTTTGATGACGATTATGTGAAACCTCAAGAATTTGAGCCTCTAGAGGAAATAAAACCTCAAGATGAAGGACAAGAACCCTTTGAAGTTGTCTTAGCTCAACCATTTACTGAGTTGGGATCTTGCTCAATCAACAACGATGTACACTTGCTAAATCAATAGGAGTCTATCCAAAACTTTGACTTTCATGAAGACCAAATTACAAGCATGCTAATGGATAGCCAAAAGGAAAGGGAAGAGCAAATAGAAGGGTCATTAGAAGAATTCCTATATAAGGAGAAGCCACAGGGGTCGTTGGGGGATATAGAAGCACATAAGACTATTGATTTGAGCTCATCAATGGTTCCGACACATAGATCACCAACTAATTCGTGTTTGCCATGGACATCACAATCATCACATCTCACCATGTTCAAGCTCGAGCCAATAATGAAGTTCCCATCAAAAGCACATCATTTAAAGACGGTTGTTGTTGGTGCAACGTGTGAATCACTTCTAAATCTTGCCAAGCTTGAGGGAATCTATAACTAAGACCCATATGTGGTGCCGCTTGACACTAACTATGGGCGAAAGCCACTCTTTGACAAGCGCTTCTTCTAGAGTCAGGCTGATGAATATAAAGCAAGCGCTTCTTGGGAGGCAACCCAAGCTCTCTATCATTTTCAATTTTAGTTTTCATAATATTATTTAGTTTATTAGTTGTTTCTTTTCATTTTAGTCTTTCTTGCTACTTAATCATGATGTAAGTCTTGTCTGTGGTGATTCTAGGTTTTCGGGGGACATCAAAGTGCTCAGCTTGCTAAAAAAAAAAGTTCAAAAACTGAAACCATATCGACAACCTGGCACAGATGATGAACCACATGGCCATGCATCTGAACATGAACTTGGACAATTTTCCCACAGTCTCTGCTTTCAATGAAGATAATGAAGAGAATGAGGATGTGGAGGAATAGGCTGCCACAACCTTCAGTTTAGGGAGTGTTCTTTCCTTTCTTATTTTTGTTTTCTTTTTACATTGAGGACAATATATTGTTCAAGTTTGGGGGTGGTGTGTTGCTTTATGTTTTTTTTTCTTTGCATTTGACAGTAATTAGGATAGTAAAGTTGTGTCGTTTGAGCACTGTTTAACTTGAATCATAGGAGGCCAATGATAAGACAATGGTTGAAATTAAATATGGCTTTTAGGGATAATAATTATTGTTGGTCTATCCTTATTTTTCTTGTGATTTTTTTGCTATGCTGTTATTCTTTGTGCACTTTGAGCACTCACACCTTAATCACCTAAATATTCTACACTTAGAGGACTTTTATGTTGATTAAGTGATATTTTTGATCTTAAATAAATCTAGAACCTATTTGATAACCACTCAAGGTGAAATCCTAGGCTACACATCATTAAGGACAAGATTTAGGCTATTTTTGGACCGTTTGAGCCTTTCAAGCCTACCATTGACATCATTTAATCACTAGTTACCTCGTTGAGCCTTATTAACCATTTTCTTTGTTACCCACATAATTAACCTAGCCTTTGAATAATTTTATCCTACTTAGTCTCTCACTCATAAGCATCATTAGTTTGTCTAGGAGATTATTTGAAGGTAGTAGGCATTATGGGAGTATGGGTGGAGTTTTGAAGAACTTATCGATGAAATATGTTTTCCTATCAGTCAATCATGGGTAGAGTTTTGAAGAACTTATCAAGGAAATATGTTTTCCTATCATTCAATCATGGGTGGAGTTTTGAGTATTGTTATCAAGGGATTATGTATTCATGTTTATTCATTGTCAAAAAAAAAAAAACACAAAAAAAGAAAAAGAAAAAAAGAAAAAAATTTTAAAAAAAGAAAAAGAAATATCAAATAAATGTGAATGACAAAGGGAGTGCAACATAAGTTTGGAGGTGTACTTAAAAAGAAGAAATGATGTTCTTATGAGGTCCAAAGACAAATTGTGTGTTTATGGGTGAATTTTGAGCCACATTATATCCTTTATCTCACCTTTTTACCTTAGCCACACATTACAAGCCGAATAAAGTCCTAATGATCTTTGATGTTGCAATCGTCAACATTAGTGGAGAGTGGGTTTGAAAAATAGGCCTATGGAGTTCATAAATTTCACTAATCTGGAGATCTTTCAAAATAAGCTTGTTGACATAAACTAATCCGAGTGTAGGTACATAAGTGCTAGAGGCATCACACACACACTCAAGGAATTATGAGTATGGTAAACTTGAGATTTAAATTGATTTTTTTTCATGATCGCAATGGTTAGAGTTTCCTTTGATTCATAAACTTTATGCATTTTTTGAGGCCAAGTATGATGAAAAATTAAATTGATGCTCAAACTATGTCAGGTGCTAGTGTCAATCATGTTCTTTTGTCATGTTCTTTGTTTTTTGTTTTTGTCTTTTGCTTGAGGACTAGCAAAATCTTAAGTTTGGGGGTATTTGATAAGTTAGTTTTAGGCTAATTAATTAGATGATTTTCACTTAATATATTTGTTAGTTTTATGCAATTTATAAGAATTTGATAGTGTTCTATGTTCTTTTATAAGTTTTGAGAAAAAAGGTGTATGATAGCAAAGTGCGGGAAAAAACAGACTGAAAATAAGCGCAAGTGGACTTGGGGACAAAAGGGAGCCTAGATGCCAGCTTCTGGGCATCTAGGCACTCTTGAAGATGAATTTTTAGGCAAAAAGACCCGAGAGCATAGCGCCTAGGCGCCATCAAGCGGACCAGCAGTAACGCCTAAGCGTTACAATCCTGTCGCCTAGGCACTACTTTGAAGCCTAGGCACCACAACAAGGGTGCCTAGGCCCCAGTTCGAAAAAGAAGCCACGTCAAGTATAGCGCCTAGGCGCTACAATCTTGGAGCCTAGGCACCATAATGAAGCCTAGGGGCCAGAAAATCGAGTCTAGGCATCATTGCGATCCTAATTCAAATTTCAATGTAATTTCATTCCAAAATTACCTTTTCAAACCCTAGCCTATAAATAGAACATTATAGAGGGTTAGAGGACGAATTCTAACGGAGGAAAAACTACAGACAAGAGGAGAGAACTCATTGCTTTGGAGAAGAAGAACGGTGCAACCAAGAGACGAAAATCATCTTCGCATCCAAACACAGTTCTTTTCCTTCACTTATTATGTTTAAGATATTATTTAGGATTGTTTTTAGTTTCATTAGGAACTAATTTTCTCTATTCTAGGGCTACGATGTAGCCGAATTATGAATGTTCACTTTGTTTAATTTAATTCAATTCCATGTTTATTCATTATCTATGCTGAGTATTTAATTTAATCTTAATACTTGTAAAAGTTTGCGCACATTTTGCATGATTTGTGATTTAATTTGAGGCTGAGAAGCGATAATTAAATTAGACCATGACTGAGTGCCATGAGATCATCATATGATAGAGATATCCATGAGACTTGTATAATACTATAAATTTCTTGTTCTTAATAAATCTTGGTAAGTTTAGAGTTTCCACATAGATGTAGAAAATTTGCTAACGAGGATAAATTATTAATGCTTGAGAAAGATGAATGGCTACCTAAGAGAAATTCATTATTGGCATAGGAGTAAACATCAATTGATTAAATTAGATAATTTGAATATGATTAATTTAGGTGAAATCGGATGCCCTAGTATTTTATTATTTAGATTTTCATTTTCATTTATATTTTTTTGTTTTGTTATTTTTCTATTTTATATTTGATTGTTCAAATAATTGTAGGGTTAACAAATTTCAGTACTTAGCTATATTAACGTAATCCTCGTGAGAACGATACTTTATTTACTTTTTATTACTTGTTAACGATACGTGCACTTGCGTTAGAAAATCCACAACAATATTCAATGAAACCACTTTTTTTTTTTTTGGAAAATATGAAACCACGTTTTTTTTAGGAGATGAAACCACGCTTTTTGAGTGTTCAATTATCCTTAGTAGTACTAAGTTTTTTTTTTTTTTCTACAAAAATAATTAGGATTTGAGGAATAAAACCTAAATGGTGTGCCATATTCATTATTATATGTGTATTTGTGCTATATTTTCCGATATTTCCTGGAAACTTTTTTTTTCATTTTTTTTAACTGAACTCTATTTCTTTGTTGTAAACGTGGAAAAAAATCAGTAGAGAGGGCTAGTTAATTTTCTATTAAATAATTTAAATGAGTTAGAGACTTGGTCATTGATGTAATACCCCGAAATATGTTTTCAAGACTACACATATTGCCTAATGTTTGTGGCATAATATCTCCATGTAATTAGTTATCATGAATCTCTCTCGACGAGATTATAGGATATCGTTGTAACTAATATTCCTACCCACAATCATATAAATTACCATCACTGTCATAACCCTTGTTCTTCTTGTTGTGGTGCAAAAATGGATTTAATCTTTCAGCCCCGAAGGAGAAGACCCTTCATCATAGAAGTAGGTTACTTCGACTCAGTTTTAGAGATCAAAGAGAAGGTTGAGAAGTACCAACGCATTCCCGTTTCCGACCAAGCCCTAGTTTTCAACGGCCAAGTCCTCCCCGACGACGGTGACATCGCCAGCTGCGTCCTCCTTCACAACTCCCGCATCGACCTCATCATCGCCTCCGACGAGAAACCGGTCCGCCTCCACGTCAAAATCCCCACAACCCCGGAACCCCACGTCTTGACGATAGAGGTGGACTTGAACGATACCGTTCTCAACCTGAAGAACAAGATTTTGGAGGCGGCAGAGAAAACGACAAGTACTAATCTCGCCGCCGCCACCCACCGGTCCTTGCTGGTGCTTCGCTTCAAAGGTCATGAATTGCAAGATAATCGCTCTTTAGGGGAATCCGAGGTTTCCGATGGAGCGGAAATCGAGGTTAGTTTAAGGAGGCCGGCGACGTCGTCGTCGACGAACAAGTACTTGAAGGTGGTTGTGCAGAGCAGGTGCGGGACCAAGAGAGTTCCGGTGGAGGTGAACCCAGCGGATAACGTTGTGGAGCTGAGGAAGGAGTGTCAGAGGCTGAACCAGGAGCGCAACTTCCCGTTGCCGCCGGATGGGCGTTACTTCTTCATTCACAAGCAGGAAGTGATGGACGACGACAAGTCGTTTCGGTGGCACCATGTTAGCCACGGAGACACCGTTGAGGTCTTTCCTGGCAGCGTTACAGGTGGATCGTGAAAAAGGTCTGCATCACTAATTGATTTTAGTTTTTGTCCTTTTTTTTTTTCTTTCTTCATTTTTTTTCTTTTTTTTTTTCATGAACTTATATTTTCTTTGTTTGTCTAATGTGCTACGAACATTCGAGATTCCTTGAAGTTTTTTAGCCATGATCATTAGCATAAACAGTAAGTTATAATGAAAGTTTTAATCTTGTTCAGTAACGGTGGCCAAATATATGCTTCGTTTTTTTGTTTATTTTACCCGTCTCGTTATTAATGGATCAATGTTAGAGAAATTTATTTATAGGTAACTGCACATTAATAGTGTGTTGGGAGCATTGGTTTAAACTAATGGTTTAGACCCATTTTTGTTAAAAATACTGTAATAGCAAGCAAAAATTTTGACGGTAGAAACTAACAACCAAACACCCTATAAAAGACATTTAAAAATTATTGCCTTCCTCTAGAGAGCATGTATTTTTTTTTTTTAATATGCATTTTCTTGAATTTCGTTTTTGAAGTTTAGCATTTGCGAAACTCAATGATATTTGTGGAAAAGAATCCAAGATTCAAATTAAATTAGAATGAAGTAAGAACAGCACTTAAGAGTTACAATTTTGTAATGATCAAAAGAAAAAGTATATCAACTAATAGTAATTGAATGTCAAAATTGTGATGTCATATTTAGCGATAAATTTCCATAAAAATTTAACATACCATAGATTTAAAATAAAAAAAACGACACTATATTGAAAATTGTTTTTTATATTCAGATGTTTAAATTTAATATTGATAGATTAATTTACCATTGCGTTGAATATTTGCTACTTCAATGTTTCACTATTTTTCAAGCAAATATGGGAGTTCAAGCTAATTACCGGCTCTGCTAATGGCATTAAGCCCAAATTACCCCAGCTCCACCTATAGGTAAAATAAGCAATTGCATAAACCCCTAATTGGTACATTTACTTATTATGATTTGTCGCAATAAATCTAAAAAAAGTTAACTTAATACACTAACTTCAACTTTGTAATCCGAAATCTGTGCTTATGTCTAGGAGATATTAAAAACCTTGAAATGTCAACAGCGAGATCTGCTATCTCCCATTGCTATTTAGATCAATCCACCTTCTTTAATTTTTATCCACCGAGAGAAATTCTTATGCGAAGACATGGTTCACAAATTAATGGGTTTTTTTTTCAACTAAGGTAAGACATTGGTTGTTATAACCCATTTTGGGATGTATTTCTTTCTTTTCAATAAAGAAAAATGAAAAGTAATGATTTATGAAGCTGAAATACAACATCCATATAACGATTTGTTTTTGCAGCTTTGATTCAAACTTAAGGAGAAGGGAACGGAGAAAATGGAGATCGGAGAGAACAATTGTTCGGTTGAAGCTGAAATTTTAATAGCTGAGCTTTTTTTTTCATTTTTAGTTTCTTTTTTGAGATATCAAAAAAAGAATTGAACAACTCAGATAGAAATTTAGAAATAAAGATGAAAGTGTACGTTCAGTCTCCATTAATCTTTTTCTGATAGTGTTAATTTTCCTTAAATAAGTGAGGATGTGCTATCAATTTTTTCTTAGTAAGACAACCAAGGGAACAGTAATTGGAGACAATAGATCTAAACTCTCAATAGTCTTATTCACTACAAGAAAAACTACATTTAACGACGTATTATTTACGACATATAGTTTTTGAATGTCGTTAAAAAGTACATACAACGACATCTTTAACAAAGATATCATTAACGATATTTGAAACAATAATTATAGATGTCGTATTAAAGGTCTCCTTTCAACGACAATAGTTTAGTATCGTTAAATTATTTAACGACAAGTAAGAGATGTCGTCAAAGCCTTGGAGATTCTACGACACCTCTTATAGACGACATTGGTCAAGATATCGTCTATAAGGGGTGTCGTGGAATCTCCAAGGCTTTGACGACATCTCTTATTTGTCGTTAAATGATTTAACGACACTAAACTATGGTCGTTAAAAGGAGACCTTTAATACGGCATCTATATAGATGTCGTTAATTATTGTTTCAAATGTTATTAACGACATGTTTGTTGGAGATGTCGTTGTATGTACTTTTCAACGACATTCAAAAATTACATGTCGTAAATAATATGTCGTTAAATGTAGCTTTTCTTATAGTGATTTAACATGAAAAATTCAATTCACACCCCTAATATTCCTGAAAGCACTCCAAAATAACAACTATTAAGTTTAAAATTGAAATTATGTACTTTTAATAGAAAAGTTTGACAAAATGTTATATTTTTAGATACTAATATAGTAAATAACGTCAGAAATTTTGAAAATATATGTAAAAAAAAAAAATGGATTTTAAAAAATTAGTATTTTAAAGAAGCTAAAAACCCAAAAATACCCTCTACAACCTAATCCAAAGTGTCAACTATTCTGATTTCCCCCCCTTTTTTTCTTCCTCCGATCTCTCACTCATTACTCTCTCTCTCTGCCTCTTTCTTTCTCTTGTTCTCTTTCTTTTGGTTTTGTCTGACACTGTCTATCGTCGTGTACAGTCATATAGAAGCTGGATCCACACTAGATAAGAGTGTTTGAGGAATATAAAAGATTCTAATATGAGAAGTACGTAATTTCAAATTTTAAACTCAATATTTGTTATTTTGCGGTGTTTTAGAAATATTAAGGGTGTAAATTGAATTTTCTATTTAATATTTATAGCACTGCCAAAGGCTTTTCTTTAACACAGGCATTATTTTTTTCTTTTTTCTTTTTTTTTTTTGAAAGGAATTTTCCTTTTTCATAAATGGAATTCAAAAACACCGCAGAAGAGCATATACATACATGAACGGGATTGAAAACAACCATGTCGTTGGTTGTTTTAAAAAAACAAAAAAATCAAAAGCTGTTAATCTTACTTAAGTGTTTGAAGGTGGATCTTTAATTTATTGTTCAAAATTCTATCGATGGTTGCTTTTACAAATTAAAAGTTGATAAATATATACCAATTTAATTTATAATTTTTCAATGTCCAAACACAGCTATATAAAATGAATATATATGGCCAACCTATATAAAGAAAATTGAAAAGTTTGTGTTATATGTAATGATAGTTGAAAAACAAATGCATCCTCTGTTTCTAAATACTATAGATAGTTATAGAGTATAGAATATAGAAATTTAAGACATGAAACATTTATGAAAATAAAATAGGAAGCGTGGATTCTAATTCGCCCAAAGCGCTTCAATCCCTATCTACTAAAAGCTTAAATAATCAAAGACTTGTTACAAAATCAAATTATATGTTTAGACTTAAGACTCAAATAGTAAATGTAAGATTTTTAAAAAGATATTCGGTCATGTTTGAGCAAGGTGTGTGATTTTGGAGGACTGTGTAGAAAATTTCTAAGCAGGGACTTATTTATAAAAAAGCTATTTAAAAAGTGAGTAAGAGAAAAATATTTAAATCACAAACATTTTTAAAATACAATATCTCTATTAAAAATTGAATAAGCAAGAAAGCATGTATTAAAGGTCAATTAGTCCAAAAAAGTATTTATTACTCATATTTGAAAAAAATAATAGTTTAAAAGATTGCGTAAAAATATGTTCAAGCAAGGTTATATTTGATAAAAATTATTTTGAAAGGACAATTACAAATCAAAAATAATTTCATAATAAATATTTCAAATACTAAGTTTTCAAAAAAAAAAAAAGACAAAAAGAACGTTATAAAAAAAAAAAAAGCAAGCAAAGGAAATTTGTGTTCTTATAGGCCCTTGCACATACAGTCGATGAGTGCTTACTTCCATTGCGAATATTTACAATGAATTGATAATGTTTGTGCTAATTTGGCCTGAATTGTATTATTATCTTGGAAGGTTCTTTGTTCTTCAGTATTTTTTTTTTCTTTCCGCAACCTTTTTCAGTGACAAATTTAAAAATTTCATTGCCACTAGTATTTCCATCCATATGTCATCCCAAAAAAAGAAAAAAAAAAAGAGCATTTTTTATGCATTCGAGTATTTGCAATAACAATTCACGCTACAATTTTACTTTTGTGTGAAAAATATACTAATTTAACCATAGAAACAAATTTTTATTTAATTGAAAAAAGTTGTTAAAACTAAGTATTATATGAGCAAGTTTGCTTTGTTCTTTTAATTTCTTTCGTCCGAAAATTTTTAATTTCGTTGTGAACGTGGACAAAATAATAAAGAGAGTAAATAATTAATCATAACATTATAAAGTTAGTGACCAAAACGGCATTGGCATAATACCATAAAATTTTCAAATAAAAAATGTAATACCATAAAATCTCCATCAAGAGTTAAGAATCAAGACTAGACGTTGGATATTGAGAGACAGAGAGAGTAGAGATATCGGATACTATATATATCCCAACAGACTTCCTCATTGCCTTTCTTCCTAACCAAAGAGAAAAGCACTTCTTCACAATAACAAAAAAATCCCAGAGTAACAGATCATCAACAAAACCCACCATTCTTTTCTTCTTCTTGTGCAAAAAATGGAGGTGATTTTCGAGCCCGAGAACGGAACACCCTTCACCATAGAAGTGGATTTCTACGAGACACTCATAGACATCAAACAGAAGATTGAGCAACACCAAGGCATTCCCGTCTCCGACCAAACCCTAATCTGCAATGGCCAAGCTCTCCCCGACGACGGCTATGCCGACATCTGCAACAAACACGAGAACTCTCACATTGCCCTCACCGTCCCCTCCAATAACACCGCCGCCTCCGATGATTCCCCCTCCACCTCCTCCGCTTCCCCATTGACAATACTAGCCAAAGCCGCCGAAGCGCCCTCCACCTTGTCCACTTCCCCATTGATAGCACTAGCCGAAGCCGCCAAAGCCTCCTCCACCTCGTCCACTCCCCCAGTGACAACACTTGCCGAAGCCTCCTCCACCTCGTCCGCTCCCCCAATGACAACACTACTCCGCCTCCGCGTCAAAATATACTCCCCCGAAATGCACGTCGTGGCGATAGGGACCTACGCAAACGACACCGTGCTCAGCCTGAAGAACAAGATCCTCGAGTCGGAGGCCGCTCTCGCCACAGCCAACCGGCCGCTGGTGCTTCATCTCTTGGCCGGAAGCGATCGGTCACGTCAAGAATTGCAAGACGACTGTTCTTTGGCGGACTGCGGGGTCTCGGACGGAGCGGAGCGGAGATCGAGGCAACTTTGAGGCTGGGGCAAACGATGCGGAGCGGCTACTTAAGGGTTTTCGTGCAGAGCAAACGCGAGACCATGAAGATGCCGGTGGAGATGAAGCAACTGAATAAGGTGGAGGTGCTGAGGAGGGAGTGTGAGAGGCTGATCAGGGAGAACAACTTCCCTCTGCCGCAGAATGGCTACTTCTTCATTCACCGGCAGGCCGTCATGGAAGACGAGAGGTCGTTTTATTGGCACGGTGTTCGCCAGAATGACGCCATTGAGGTCTTTCCTGGACGAGTAATAGATACATGTCGACAGTAAAATTTATTTAAAAAAAAAGTTATGCATGTCTTTTTCTTTCTTTGTTAATTCGCCAATCTGCTATACAATATCGGATGTTCTTGAAGTTTAGGCATGTTCTAAGAAGTAGCCTATACTATATTGCAAAGTTCCAATCTTGTTCTGTAATGGTGGCCGATAATGGCTTCCTTTTTTTTTTTTTTTTGTTCCCCTGTTTCCGTTAATCTTCTTGACTCGATAAATCTTGAAGCAATTTGTATAGGACTCTGCGAATAGAGGAAACATTTCAAGATTCTTTTGTCTTTTGTCAAGTCTTGTTTTGTTTTCTTTTGTTTTTTTTTTTTTCTTTTTCTTTTTTGGTGGCTTGAAATTCCTTTGTGAATTAGGGTATGCTAGGGCTTGTTGTACTTCAATCTTTCACTATCTTCAAAGCAATGGAAGGGAATGTTATTTCAGTTAAATTTTAATAGTCCAACATGATTGTATTAAATCTTTACAATCTCTGTCTTTTTATTTATTATAAGTAGGCACTTAATTCTTTATTACAATCTCGCCAATATATGCTTTATGTTGTTAAACCATTAATTCTTTAACTATAATATATAAGTTGACAGTTTTAAACTTTTTTGTCCAAGCATATATATGGACTAGCACAAGTAACTTATTACTGTATATGCTCGGCCTCCAATAATGAATTTCTCATGCCAAAAATTCATTACTTATTACATATACATTATCTTCATAATTAGTCTCAAGTGTCTAATTTGATTCCAATATAATCCACATCATTATTTGACCGCATAATTAATTTGTTGCTATTTATTTGTTTTGTGTTTGAGCACATAATTCGTTGCTTGTAGTATTAGAAATTGAATACTATGTTTAGGACTTGAGGGCAATTTGTATTGTGCATTTTGTGTTTGTTTGCAAAATAAGAGAATTATAAATTGATGAGCAGCATGTTTAGTCCTTTGGGGCCGTTAGTCTAGAACTTCCAATCTTACGTCCCCAAAGAAATAGCTTAAGAGAACTTGAATTAGTAATTTTACTTGAACATATTAAGTCCTTTTTTTTAGCAGCAATCAAATCCGTTCAATCAAAGAAATTTCCTTAAACGGCATTGAAATTGTTGAAGCTGTATATTTAGATGTGGGCAACTTCATTTTGCCCCTTTGGCTAGGAGTTACAAATTTTATTTGGCAGTCCTTGATATGTAACACACAGGATATATCACATATTATATTGTAGTAACTACAAACTGGTACAGCTAGAAAGCCTAAAAATAATACCGACGAACCCACAACTCATACAAGGTCATGTGAAATGCATCATGGTCAACGGGATCAAGATGCCACTGAAAATATGCTAAAAGAAAAAAGAATTGAGCTGAACGACTTTAATAATATTAATTTCCCTTAAATAAATGGGGATGTGTTGTTAATTTTTTATTAGTAGCAATTGCGGACAACATAATCTGCACTCTCAATCTCAAACAGTCTCAGCAGCCCTATTCATAACACTGCCAACGGCTTTTTTCTTTAACGCAAACATTATTTTTTCCTTTTTCCTTTTTTGAAAGGAATTTTCCTTTTTCATAAATAGAATACATAAACTCCGTTGAAGAGCTTATACATGAACGGGTTGAATGTCGATGGTTGTCTTTAGAAAATCAAAAGCTCTTAATCTAACTCAATTCTTTTTAAAAGCAGATTTTTAATTTGCCAAATGCATGTGTTACTTGCAAAAAAAAAAAATGAACAAGTTTGTATTATATGTAATGAAAGTTGATAAAAAAAAAAAAGAGTGAAAAAAAATGAATTCTCTGTTTTGTATGTAGCATAGATAGATATAGAGTATAGGATATATAGAAATAATTTACAACATGAAACATTTATGAAAAAAGCCTGGATTGTTCAGTTGTGAGTACTTTAGACTTTCTATATGAAAAGGAATATGCAAAGCGCTTCAATTCCTATCTACACTAAGGCTTAAATAATCCAAGAGTTGTTGTGAAATCAAAAAATATATTAAGAGTTAACACTCAAATAGTAAATGTAAGATTTGTAAAAAGATACTTTGGTCATGTTTGAGAAATGTGAGTGATTTTATAGCAGGGAAATCATAAAAAATAGTCTTTATTCGTATCACATTTGGGAAAAATATTTTTAATGACTTTGTAGAAAATTTCTAACAGGGACGTATTTGTAAAAAAGGTTTGAAAAGTGAATTAGAGAGAAAAAATTTATTTCAATATGAAACTTTTTAAAAATACAAGATCTCAATTAAAAAAAAAAAGAAGCAAGAAAGCATGTGTTAAAGGGCCAATTAGTCAAGAAAAAACTATTTATATCGTATTTGAAAAAAAATAGTAATATTTGAAAAGATTGCGTAAAAATTTGTTTAAATAAGAATATAATTTTAAAAGGACAATTATAAAACAAAAAATAATTTCATGATAAACATTTCAAATACAAGATTTCCAAAAAAAAAAAGGCAAAGGAAATTGGGAGGATGATGAAAATATTAGATTTTTGAAATTTTTGAAGTTATATTAGATTTATAATGTAAATAACTTATTTATTACGTAAATGAAAAATATATACATTATAAACCAGGAGGAAAATATATTATTTGTATCATAAATTTATTTATTATGTAAATAAGAATTATTTACAATATAAACAAAGGAGTAAATAAATTATTTACGTCATAAATTTTGACATTTACTATAAATATTTTCTCAATTTAACATCTACTACAACTAGTTTTAAAAAAATGACATTTTCTACCATTTTTGAAAAAATTGTATTCTTTTAGGCCCTTGCTCATATCCTGGATGATTGCATACTTCGATTGCGAATATTTACGATGAAGTGATAATGTTTGTGTTAATTTGGCCTGAATTTTTTAAAAGATTTTTTTTGCTCTTCAGTACTTTTTTCCCCCTACTTTTTCAAGTAACAAATCTAAAGATTTCATTGCCACTTGTAATTTCCATCCATATGTCATCCGACAAAGAAAAAAAAGATTAATAAGGCAAATAGTCTAATTATGTTTATTGAATTAAAATATGACTAGTTTGTAAATATTTTAATTTAGTCCTAACATGATATTATTAAAATAATTACTACATAATTAAATAGTACAAAATATGGTATTATTAAAATAAGAGAGATTAAGTTGGATGGCTTTTTTATGGCATCTTTAAAATAAATGAACATAATTTTTTAAAATTAAACAAATGACCATTTATCAATGATAAACTAAGTTTAACTGATGAACTACTCAAATTTATTAGTATTAAACTCGATAAACTGAAGTTTATCACTGATAAACTTGACGAGTTTATGAGTAATAAGCTAATTTTAATGGAGAAACTCGAAGTTTATCTTATCAGTGTTAAACTCTATAAACTCAAGCTTATCACTGATAAATAGTGATTTGCCTAATTTTAAAATTTATGGTCATTTATTTTAAAAATACTCTAAAAAAGGCTATTTACCTCTATATCCCTTAAAATAATTACTATGTAATTAACAACATTTTTAAGATATTTTAAATATTGTGATAAATTTTAATTTTATAACAATAATTTCACCATGTATTTTAATTTTTTTGAAAATATGTATTGTAATTTT
This sequence comes from Artocarpus heterophyllus, assembly GCA_025403435.1. Lineage (NCBI taxonomy): Eukaryota > Viridiplantae > Streptophyta > Magnoliopsida > Rosales > Moraceae > Artocarpus > Artocarpus heterophyllus. Next base: position 11,648,207 of record CM046350.1, on the reverse strand, counting down.
TTATTCTTTCTTATTTTTTTAATTTTTTTCATTGGGAAAACTTTTTTTTCGTTCAGAACATGGACAAAAATAATAAAGAGAGAAATTAATCAATCCTAACAATATAAAACTTAATGACCAACTAGATTAAATAACGGCATCCATATAATACCATAAAATCTCTATCGAGATTCAAGAAGTAAGAGTGGGCGTTGGATATTTCGTTAGTCGTTACCACAAAGGGAGAGAGAGAGAGAGAGTAGTCATATCGGATACCATATATATCCCAACAGACTGCTGCGTTGCCTTCCCTCCTAACCAAAGAGAGGCACTTCTTCGCATTAGCAAAAACACTCCCACAGTAAATAGATCATCAACAAAATCCACCATTCTTCTTCTTCATTTTCTTCTTCTTCTTCTTCTTCTTGCCCGAGAAATGGATGTGGTCTTCTTGCCCAAGAACGGAACACCCTTCACCGTAGAAGTGGATTTCTACGACACAGTCACAGACATCAAACAGAAGATTGAGCAACACCACGGCATTCCCGTCTCCGACCAAACTTTCATCTTCAACGACCAAGTTCTCCCAGACGACGGCGACATCGACACCTGCGACATCCACCCTCACTCCACCATCACCCTCACCGTCCCCTCCGACAACACCGCTGAAGCCCCCTCCACCTCTTCTGCTCCCCCGATGACAACACTACTCCGACTCCGCGTCAGAATCGAGACCCCCGAAACGCACGTCTTGACGATAGGGACCGACGCAAACGACACCGTGCTCAGCCTGAAGAACAAGATCCTCCAGGCAGAGGCGGCTCTCGCCGCCGCCAACCGGCCTCTGTTGCTTTATCCCTTGGGGAGTGATCATCAATTACGCCAAGAATTGCAAGATGACCGTTCTTTGGCCGAATGCGGGGTCTCTGACGGAGCGGAGATCGTGGCGAGATTGAGGCCAACAATGCCGGGGAGCTACTTGAAGGTTTTCGTTCGGAGCAAGTGCGGGACCATGAGGGTTCCGGTGGAGATGAACCCACTGAATAGGGTGAAGGTGCTGAGGAGGGAATGTGAGAGGCTGAACAGGGACAACAACTTCCCTCTGCCGCAGAATGGCTACTTCTTCATTCATCAGCAGGCCGTCATGGAAGATGAGAGGTCGTTTCGGTGGCACGATGTTCGCCAGAATGACACCATTGATGTCTTTCCCGGACACGTAACATACACACGTCGACCTTAAAACGAAAAAGAAAAAAGAAAACGTTTATGCATGTCTTTTTGGAATTTTAGTTTTTGTTTACTTTCTTTCTTTGTTAATTCGCCAATCTGCTATGCAATATTGGTTGTTCTTGAAGTTTAGGCATGATCTAAAAAGTAGGCTATAGTATATTACAAAGTTCCAATCTTGTTCTGTAGTGTGGCCATTAATGCCTTCTTTTTTTTTTTTTTTTCCGCTTTCTGTTACTCTTTGTGAATCAATTAATCTTGGAGCAGTTTGCATAGGGACTCTGCGAATAGAGGAAGCATTTCAATATTATTTTGTCTTCCGTCAAGTTTTTTTCTTTTGGTTCAAATTCCTTTGTGAATTGGGTATGTGAGAGCTTAGTGTAGTTCAATCTTTCGCTATTTTCAAAGCAATGGAAGGGAATATTATTTCGGTTAAATTTAAATTGTCCAATATGATTGCACCATCTCTCTTTGCCTTTTTACTATTATATAAGTTGATAGTTCAAACTATTTTGTCCAAGCCTATATATGGACTTGCAGAAGTAACTTATTAGTACTTCATATGTTCAGCCTCCAAAATTTATTCTTAATTTCTTATTCCCTGTCGCGTCTTAGGAGTTTTGGACTCTTACATATACATTATTATAGTTTCATAATTGACCTCCAGTGTCTAAATTTGACACCAATATAAGCCACATTGTTATTTAACAACATAATTAATTTGTTGCTATTTATGTGTTTTGTGTACTTTATGCACATAATCGTTGCTTGTAATATTAAAATTGAGCAGTATGTTTAGGCCTTGAAGGCAATTTGTGTTTGAGCACATTATTATCTATGTATTTAGTGTTTGTTTGCAAAATAAGAGAGGATTATAAATTGATGAGCAGTATATGTTTAGGCCTTGAGGGCCTTTAGTCTAGAACTCCCGACCTAATTACAAGCCCAAAGAAATAACTTAATTAAGAGAACTTGAAGTTTTTCTTGAACATATTTCTCTTTTTTTTTCCCAAGTGAAAATCAAATTCCTTCAATCAAAGAAATTTTCTTAAACGGCATGATCTCATTGGATGTTGCATTGATAATTCTTAAAGATAATAAGACATGAGCAACTTCATTTTGCCCCCTAGGCGAGGAATTACAAATTTAATATGGCAGTCCTTGATATGCAAGTAACACACAGAATATATATATATATATATTGTTAACTATATACTACTATAGCTAGAAGGGCTAAAATAACTACGCCGAAGCCACAACTCATACAAGGTCATGTGAAATGCATCATAGTCAAGGGGATCAGGATGCCACTGGAAATGCTTGCGCACTTTGAGCACGTTATTTCTCAGCCTCCGATACTCGTCGGGGCCGATGCCGTTGAGGATCTTCTTCAGCAGCGGAATATCGTGGGCGGCGACGACGACGGAGAAGCTACTCCAGTTGAGTATGTCGGAGAAGGGGAGGTCGTAGTGGTCGGCAATGATGACCGGAACGCAGCCGAAGTACATGGCGTCCCCCATGCGGGCCGTGTTCACCCCAAAGCCCCTCACGTGGACGCAGAACTTGCTCCTCAGAAGCTCCTCTGAATAGGGTGTTTGCAGCCTACCGTGGTTGACGAAGATCTCTGTGTCGTTTTTCCATACTTGGACCAGGTGTTCGCGTGTTGGATAATTGATCTCCCCGGCAAAGAATGCGAGCCTTGTTCTGTAGTTTTTACTCTATTTAATTCATGTTAATCATTTTATATATATATATATATATATATATGAATATATCTAGTGTAAATTAGGCAAATTATATGAACAGTTATAAGTTTGAAGTTTTTTTTTAATATTTGAGACTGACGTTTGTATGACCATTGAAAAAATTTGTATTTCTTTTCTCTCAAAAACGATTATACATATCCAAATTGAGCCATATATATGGCAAAAGATAATAATTTAACTCCACCTCTAAGCCGCAAAGCACGAACGTGGTAAAAATTTGTGGATTTGTAAATTTGTGCTGAGGGTAATTAGAACTTTTGGACTGGCAGAGAAGCCCTTGTTTTTAGTGGAGGCACTATTATATGTGAAAAATGGTTAGAGATTATAATTGTAAATAGGACAAGACAAGATGTTATAATTGTAAAAAGGATTATTAGAGGAGCCATTTTTTTAGTGGAGGCACTATTTTAATTATTATTATTATTTTAAAACAGAAAAAAAAACTAAAATTTTTTGAAATTTTTACTCACTCAGCTTAGGAACCTTCTACTCTAATTCCTAGGTTGATATTATGTTAGCTTATTAAATTTCTCAAAAACTTAAGAAAGTGGGCCAATGATATAATTTATATAGGAAAATAATATGTATACCAATATATATCTCATATATAGGCTTTGCCTTAAATCCAGTACCCGAAATAATCTGACATATATAACTTTATTAGTTAAAAAATGTAACTTTCTTCATACGCTTATATAACTATCAATCAGTTTGAAATGTAACTTGTAATCTTATATCCATTAGACTATATTTATTAAGTGTTACATACGAATAAATTAAAAGCTACATAAATGCATAAACAAAATAACATTTGCGAACAAAAAAAGTTTCAAGTTTTAAATTAGTCCGGTATCCCACTACATATATATATATATATATGCATGCAAGTCTTGAATTTATGTACCTCTCTGATGTAAGAAGATTATGTACCTCTCTGATGTAAGAAGATTAGGAGGGTCCTCTTGATCTCTAGGCCAGATTTGAGGCATACAAGCGTCCTTGTGCGGCACATACCCACGTATGAAATAGCTAGCCGTACACACAACTTGAATTGCATTAAACTTCACATGACTGGCCAAAATCGTCGCAAACTGACCAATAGAATGACAAGCCACGTAGAAACGGTCGGCCCCACCGGTCCGGTTCCAATTCGGGTAATTGTGACTAACATTCCACATGTAATCCCTAACAAAAATGGGAATTCCTGCCACACCAATGTTTGGACTTGTTCTTAATCTTGTTATTGAGAAAGGAAGGTAGAAAGGATCTGCCTTGTTCGGATCGTCCGTGACAAATTGGCTTTTTGGAGGCACTTTGGTGAAGTAAAGCTCGCTTGCGTAGTTGCCTGTTGGCTTGTGTTCAACTGGGGGTAGTAATTTTGCATAGGAATCGTCTTGATCGTGTAGATTGGTGTATATCTTTAATTTCCTTTTCATTTCCTTGTAGTCCTTCAAAAATATATTCCCATCGTGGTATACCTCGTTGTTATTTGAAGCATGATCTCCTAAGCAAATAAAAACAACCCATTGCTATACTCATATTTAGATAGTAGGATGTAAAATGTTTTGTTTTATTTATGACCACGTCAATTGCTGCCGAAAGGGAAAAAGGGTACAAGACTAGAGACGTGTCCGCAAAGTTCACCACGTTTTTAAAGTAACTAACGAGAAGCACTATTCTTTAAATTTTTTGAATAGAAAGTGTAAAATGTATAGCATATTTGAGAAGTGAGTTGAAACTAAAAGTACTATAATATATAAGAAATTTACACTGTAATATACTTTTGTTTTATATTATTTGAGTTAGAACTAATGAGTCAGAAACACCCAATTAGTTTTATTCTATTAGTTTCCTGATTATTTGGTTTAATAAAAAAAATTAAGCAAGGCATACTTAAAAAAAGTTGTTAATTGAAAATTTTAGGAGGAAAGCAAAACAACGAAAAAAATTGAAGAACTAAATATATAAATATGAGAAAAGAAGACAAAAACAAAAAAAAAATGGAATCAAAAAGTAAAAAAAAATGAAAACATAAATATGCAAAAGGCCCAAAAAAAAAAAAGGAAGAAAAGGAAAAGAGAAGAAAAGACATGCCAAGTGCCAAGCTCATGTGCAAAAAAAATTAACACTTTTATATATAATATAGATTAGAATAAAGATTTGAGTAATCTTATTTAAGCATGGGTTATAACTTGAGACCCAGTTCAAAAAAACACTACATACTAAACATGAGCTCACAGTTTTATGAGTAATAAGGTTTTAACCCTATGGAAATAAAAAGAATTTTTTGAAAAGTTTAGTATCATTTCTCTTTTGAGGGTGTTTGGGAGCAATAGAAACTATGAATTAGAACTATAAATAATGTATTATTATAAGAGTTTTGCTTTGTATCATACTTTTACTTTACATTATAGTATGTGATAGCTTTATACCGTTCACGTTGGAAGTATGAATTCTAACTAGTTAGGTTGCCAAACGCCCCTCAATGTCTTAATTTTTTTTCCTGGCCAACAAGTAACTTTAATGTTAAGAAACAAGGTTACAAACATGATTTTCTATCCCTTGATCGTGTATTAAAACGATATGCTTAGAAATATAACATAATCTTATTAATTAGAGTTGTTTACCTTTTTATACTACGTATTTTAGGTCTATTTAAAAACTATACATTTGGTTTTTTATCTCATCGAATATATTCCTTCAAATTGGATTTAATACATAAATTTATACGTTTTCATTAATCTTCAATTTGATTTAAAAATTACCCACAATGCCCTCAATTTGAAAAATAAGAGAACTATAAAGATGTAAAAACTTTATATTAAGGCTTTTTTACTTCAAAAAATATAAAAAAAATTTACCTTCAAAAATGGGTGTTTTGTGTTTTTGCTTTTGTTTTCTTCTCATTTTTTTAAATTTTTAATTTTTTTTCTTTTTACTTAAAGAAAATTTGGTCATTTTAAAAGTCAACATAAACTATTGACTGAGTTAAGATATAAATTGATTTATTAAATCTAATATAAAGTTATATACTCGATAAGATAAAAAAAACAGAAGATATAGTTTGTAAATTAACATAAAATAGATAGTATAAAAAGATAAATATCCCTATTAATTATGTTGGTATATCATAAAATTTGAAACATTTTAAAACAGCAGAAAGAAAAAAAAATCCATATAATAATTATTTTGGTTATTCCTAAAATATTCCCAAAAAAAATTGTTATATTTAAAATAAAGTCTTATAGACATACCACGTAGTGTAACTTCTATGCATACATAAAATTATGTATAAAATGTGCGAACAGGTCCAATAGTAAGTGAATATAATTAAGATCTAGATTTGTTTCACTAAAATTCGGGAGTATTTGGTATAAGGAGACGTCCTAACCAAAAAAAAAAAAAAGGAAAAGAGTTGATATGATAGTATTTGTGAGAATGAGGATTTGGGTAAATGTAAATCTAGGCCAGAGAAATGTGTACTAGCCATTAAAAGTGGTGGGAAACAAAAGAAAAAAAAAATGCAAGAATGGAAAACTAATGAACAATTAATATTGTTTATTACCAGGATTTCTGCTCCATCTGGGCTCTGCAAAATGCTCCATCAAAAGCGTTGAAGTGGAGAGGTTCTCAAAGAAAGATGCCAAAGACAAGATGACCACGAAGAAAACAATCCAATTTATGGCGATCCAGTTTATTGACTTGGAAGATTTTATTTCCATCTTATATAATAAGAAATCTTCTAGAGAACAATATATATTACATTAATATACTAATCTCATGCCTGTTCCAAGTAGATTTCCCAAGAAAAAAATGAAAAACAGTGGGAGGACAAGAGGATATAAACGGTTTTGATTTTAGAGAATGGAGTTTGGAAATGAACAAGTTTGGGGTTGCTTTGGCTAAGCAGAAAGAAACCTGTTTACTACGACAATGAAAAGTACTCCCTTTGTTTTTGAGAAACTAAAAATGTGTTTGAGAAGTTATTTCATGATAAAATGAATCTCGTCCAAGTTGTTTTTCGAAAATAAACGTGCTTCGAAGTTTATTTTCATGGATGGTTAGGCTCTTCCTCTTTCATGTACAAAGTAAACATGTTCCAAAATTATTACTTTCAAGAATTGACTGAAGTTATTTTCATGATTAAAAATGTTAGAATAAACGTGCGTAGAATGTCATCTCTATTGTATCTTGGAAAATGAACTTGCGTGGAATGTCATTTGTATTGCTTTTAGAAAATATAAGTCCGTGGAATGTCATTTCCGTGGATGGTTATCCACTTGCTTTCAAGAATAGCTGGTATTTTGTTAGAGAATTTATAGGTCGTTTGAAAGAACGGTGGGGAATTAATAGTTTTGCTTTAAGAATTATAACATATGAAGGCTTTATACTGTAGCTTTTTACTGTAATATGTAAGAGCTTTATATTATTTACAGTTAAAACTAATAGTTAAAACTGCTCTTTCAAATGAGGTATTAAACTTTTCTCTCTTGTGAAGATCATATCATTAACACGTCAACAATCAACAAATGATTCAAAAGAAAGATGTCCATGTCATACTAGCCATTAACCCCCGAGTACATACCAATAATTGATGGCACGTTGCGGTGGATACTGGTTTGCTTATGATACTTTATTCCTAAGGCTTTGTTTGGTTTAAAAAAAAAAAAACGCTGGAAGGAAAGTGCACAATCTAAGTGAGGAAAATAGAGGGGGGATGGATTCTCTCCTCTAATCTCTTCATATTGTGAAGAGAATTGAAATTTTTTGAAGGATTTGAAATCCTTCACCTAATCTATTCTATTCTTTATATATATAGGATTTTGCTCCTATCCGTCCGGATGAAAGCTTCATCCATTAGGTGCCAAGCAATTGGAGGGGAGAATCTATTGATTAAGTAAGAAAAGTATGATATATTATATGCTAATATGTACAAGTGGACATAATCTATTTGTTAATTGAAAACTCATTACGCTTTCCACCGGCTTCTTCCAGTTATCCAGCTAAATTGACTGGGCAAACTTATAATTTTATATACATTGAAGGGGCAATTTTTTTTAAGTGTTACAAGTTTGTTCCTTCCAGACGACAACGTAACTTGTAAATATAAAATTTATCTTTTCTTGTATTGGAATGTAACTTTTTCTACAATATAAGTAGATGTTGAACTGATTTTCATTTTATATAGATCTAATGGGTGACCTTCATACAAAATGCAAGAAGCTAATCAAGCTTTGTATAGTCATTAGTTCAAACACATATTTTTTTTGTAATTGAAAAAAATAAGACAATTTTTTAATTTTTTTTAGATCTTATAGTTTTATAAAATTTATTTTTTTAATTGAATAAAATGACAAATTATCGTTTTGCGGTCTAAGAAAACAACTCATGGACTCAAAATATTTTTTATGTGATAAAGATCATGATGATGTATTAAAAATTGGTGTTTGAGATGATGATTAAGTGAAAATTACGTTGTAACTTGTCTTCACGAGAACTTTTTTAGTGCATAATGTAGCTAAAATATGAGGGAGTTTAATACAACCAAGAGAAGAAATTAATTTTAATTTTTTTTTTGGATAGGTGTGGGAGTTAACAAAAAAAGTAGTCTTTGATCTTAAAAAAGATAATGAACCCTTTGTAGTTGGAATGTTGAGGCTTAATATTCTACTCACGATCGTAATCATATAGTTAGAAAATCGAAGAAGTGATCATATTGGTGGTAGTTGTTGTAGCTGTTTCTGTAGATTGAAAAAAAGTCCTATCGACCTCCCCAAAGGGGTCACACACCTACATGGTTATGTCAAGGGTAATAATTATTTTTCTTGTTTTTAGTGTCTCAACTTTCTAACAGACCATTTGAAAGAATTGTTAAAACCAACAGTATTTGTAGTATAAAAGAACTTTATATTGTAGCTTCTTATAGTATGTGAGAATTTTATACTATTTATAGCTATAACTGATAGTTAGAACCGTTCTTTTAAACAACCTATAAATAAGCAAATTACAAAATCCTTTGTTTAATAAATATAAGAGATATTAGCTGGTGTGACAGAGGTTTAGACTAAGGCATACAATAGTAGTATCCCAACCAAGAAGCATTTATGTAAAATATTCATTGTGCAAATCCAAGAGCCAAAGCACAAGGTTTTCTTGTCTTGTACTACTTACTATCTTCATTAGCCAATACATTAAATATATATTATGTATGTATTTTTCTCTGGGTTGGGAAAGGTTTGTCTTAATTGAAAAGAATGAAAATGTTTAGAGCCAAAGAGGGCTGTATTGTCCAATTAACGTATTTGGACAAAAAAAAAAAAAAAAAAAAAAAGGGCCATCATTTAAAAACTCCCAAAGATGGGCAGTTAACTGTTTAAGGCAAACACCTGTTTCAGTTTCTGCCGCATACCCTTAGACCAATCTCAACCGTCCAACTAAATCTCAACGGTTGCAATATGTTGGAGGAAGCTTTTAATCCATGGAAGCACTTATATATATATATATTAAAACTGTTTTAGAAAAAATATGTCGAAACATGATAAAGGACGAAATAAATATGACAAAATTTTCATATAACTTTTGTAAAACAATATCTAATGTAAAGTGTATTAAATTAATACTTAATAAATTTATTTATGCTTACAAGCTGAAGAGAAGAGATCAACGATCTTCTTTGGAGAAACGCATTCTCAATATGAAACCACCATATTTCTCACCTAGTCTTTGGCTTCAAACTGACGCACGTATAGGCATAGATAGAATTAAGATTTGCTAAGTGATCACTCATTGACTTTTTTCTCCTACTAATCTCAACACATGAGCAAGGCGGGATTAGGAATGAAAAATATTCTTCTTCTCTTTCTTCTCTCTTACTACACACGCCTATAGTTTGAGGTTTTGACAAAGTTTTCACAATTTTACTAAGACTCTTAATTGCATGCAGATCAATGAATAGAGGAGGCCTCTATATATAAAAAATAAGAAACCTAATTAATTGTGAAAATCTCCTTTATTTTAATTTCAAATATCACATATTCAATTATAATAAAATAGATAAGTTCCTCTTTCCCTTATCTACATATGATGCCATACATAGAGAATCTCTTTGTGCTTATAGCGCCAAATTCAATCATTATTCAGTTAGAGATAGAAATATTGTTCATCGCCAAATCCGATTTATTTCTTACGTTAAATTTTTAATTTTGAATTAAATCATATTTATCAAAATTAGAAACTTATAGAAAAAGAAACTTATTGAAGAAGTCTTGGACTACATAGAGAAGTCTTCCCTGTGCAGATACATGCCATACACACAGTGAAACCCACCCACTGTGTGTCTTCTAAAATAAATTGTTGTTTATTTCTTATTAAATAATCTCATTATTCAATAATTATAAATTAATTCATAATTAATTTATTTTGAATGATTTAATTTAGAATTTCGTTATTCTAAATTAATTAATTAAACCACTAATTTCATTTGTCCAAACAGTGTTTACAAGAATGGTGGGAACTAATGGACCCATAATTTCAAGCTTCAATAAAACCAATATATTAATTAAAGATTAATTAATATGTTACTATATTAGTAATTCCAATGTTACTCCATTAAAAACTTGGAATTGCACTATTAAAATTATAAATATAATTACTCATACTCTAAAGTCGTCCATTTGATATGATTATTGCATATAAGTTGATCTTTCATAAATAAGTTATAATTAGAGCTAGGTAAAATACATTAACCTCTCTAATTATTTTTTTAATCCTTTAGTGCCATTGATTCTAAAAGGAATAATAAATTCATGAACTTAATCACGAATTAAGCGCTCATATTATTCAAAACCTAAGTCAATATTTAAGAGAATTATTTATCTGCTTTTTATTAAAAAATAAAGGGATTCCATCTTGTAATATTAACATTCTCGACTGCTTACTTCATTACACCTCCAAAATACAAGAGATAGGATTAGATTCTCTAATCTATACCGTGTAAATCAAAAGACATGAATGCATAAATAAGAACCTATTAATAACTTAAGACTAAGATCATCTTATATATGATCATCAGTAGATATGACTAGAACTTCCACTATTTTAACAAAAATTATTTAGTTGTTCATATCACATCATGTCCCAATCCTACATAAACTCCTTATGTACAATGCACTTATTTAACGATTCATTACATTAACGATTTGGATAAGACCGTTTTATTTTTAATAGAAATGATTGTACTAGTAACACTCAATTAAAGACTCCGCACTTTAATTGAATAATTAATTACAATAACTAATTATATATTATTGTTCATTTTAATTTTCATTCTTAAATATTATCCTCTTGTATTCAACATGTATGTGTAATATTTAAGATCATGTAGATAATGATAGAATTTTAATGATATCCATAAAGTATAAAAGATACATGCATACAAATATAATAAAAATTTTACTTTATTTATCTATTTATATGTCTTTTACAAAATATCATATACTTTAAGGGTATCTATCTTAAAAATATATATGTAAATATATATGTTCGTGTATATAATTCTCTCAAATGATAAACAATAAAATACTTTACTTAAAACCTCAAAGAAATTCTTATTTATTCTCAAGTCAACAAAAATGTCATCGGTGAATTGGGTTTTACCCTTATAGCCTTGGGGTACTACAAATAACAAAATAACTGCCTTAATATTCACTGTTTATTATTAACAGCCTTTCCCCCAGCGTCTAATCTATTTACACATGTCTTTATACTAATCGTTCCTCTTTAATTGTTTTGAACCTGTATTTTTTTAAATCTTCAATTCTGCCTTCAACCTTGTTCTGACTTCATTTCCTCTCTTTACTCTTATGACGTTGCTTCCCTCGCTTGACCTTTATTTCTTCGACACACATTCCATCTTGTTGTCATATTTGCCTTGTTGTCATTTGAGCTTTAAATTGCATCTCGTGTATGTGTGTGTGTACATTGATGCTATTAGTATGAGTGAAAAACAGAATAATAAGGTATAATAACAAGAAGATAAGTTAGGACTTAAAGATAGAGAATTGACGGAGAAAGATAGAGAATTGTAGAAGAATGTTGAGTGAATTGCAACCTTAAAAATGAATGATAGTAAATTCGTAGTTAATCGGCTTGTACTTTAGGAGTTCGTTTGGTGCATAGGATAGTGATAAAGGATTAGATTAGAATGTATTGGAAATGATAGACTTATATTTTAGTTAATCCAATCTTATGTTTGATATTATGTTATTAAAATAAGGGCCTTTTTGCAAACAAATAAATAAATAAAAATAAGAACAAATTGTAATTATTAAAAATTAAAGAGGCTAAAATATAATTATTTAAATATGTCACATAAAATACATTGTGATACTAAAATTTTATAAAATTATAATTTGATCCTAAATTTTCTAAATTTTTACAAGTAAGTCCTTGAAATTATTCACCATGTACAAATTCAAGTTCATGGACCGGATTTGGTCTATTTTGGTTGGAGAGACCTTGGGGAGAAAGGATTGAGGTGGAAGGAAGGAACCATTCCATTTTTTGTTTTGAAGAAATTGAGAAAGTGAAGGAAGTAGTTGGGGATGACTTATTTGTGGGCCTTGCTAACTTTAAGTCTTTCCATGTATGAACGAAGGAATTCTCAATTTATTTGCCATATCTAATCCGTCTTTCCATGGTGCCTCCTTCACACTGTCGGTTTACAAGTCTACCATAGCTTTGACGGATTAAGGTTATTCTCATGTTTACTTACTCTTTTTTATCCTTACATGGGAATAGAAGTAGTGGAACCCACACAAATTTTGAAGTGAAAAATAATATTGAAAATCTCATGCCCCTCTCCCATTGGGACTCCAAGTCCTCATAGCAATGAAAATGACTATCCCACCCTTATTCACTTATAAATTATTGAATTAAAAAGAAAATAAAAAATATAAGTACAGTCCATATCTATTATTTTATTTACTTAACATTATTATATTTGCCTAATTATTATTAATTTTATTATGTTAAATATGTACTTTTGAATTAAAATTTTTGACATTTTATTTCCAATTTTTATTTTATTCAAATTTTAACAATCTATTTTTGTTTTTTAATTTAATTATTATTTTATCATTTCAAAATAGCATAATTATTTTAAGTGTGATTAGCATTGATTTAATAATTGTAAAATTTATTTTTAGGGTGAAAATATAAAATTTAATTAAAGGGTATATATATAATTTTACAACAATGCAAAATTATGGATTTAAGTAAATGCATGAACGGAGTTTGTGCCAAATTTAGCAACTAAATGGACATGTGTATTTTTATGAGAAAATAGGCAAATTGTTTACTTTTGTCTACTTTTTAAATAAATGGCTAAGCTTTTAAAAAATTGAAAAATTGGCCAAACATTTTAAAAATTAGAGAAATAATTTGTTTTCACCGTAGTGTATCATTTATTGACATCAATACATCATTGATTGGTATCAGTACATCATTGATTAACTATAGTTTATCACTATAAAAGGACTTATTATTGATCTATTGATAATTCACTATTAACAAATCAATAAATTATTAAATGAAATTAGTTAATTATTAACTAATATTGATTAATTATTGATAAACTACAAAAATTAATTAATAATAAACCATCAACTTAATCAATAATGAGCCCCAAAACAATATGTCATGGATTAATATAAGCACATCAATGATGTACCATTTAAAAAAAACAACCATTTTTTTAATTTTTAAAAACTTAAGCATTTTTAAATTAAAAAAATACAAATAAGAATTATCACTCTCCCACTTTTTTTTAGAATCGAATTATTTATTTTTAAATGTAAAATGTTTTTTATTTAAATAAAATTTAAATATATTCGCCCATTTCTCTTATTGCCACGAGTTTCGAATAATAACAGTCCTTGACGTCATTGAGCGCGTAATTGTCTCCAGAAGACCACTTAAAAAATAAGAAATAAATACACCAAACTTGCCATGTGAATCATTCCAAAAAAAAAAAAAGCTAAAAACTTGCCGTATAAACTGAGTTTGACACCTCATTCTACACGCGTCTTGTTTTCATTGGCTACACTGGTTTCACGGAAACAGAATAGCACATTTCTCCTCTTATAAATATTAAATACAACCCCAAACGCAACCCTATTTCTTAATAGCACACAATTTCATATTTGGCCTTGAATTGAGACGAATCCAAGCAAAAACTCTTCAAGGTACCGAATTTCTCTTCGTTTTCTCGATTTTCTCCGATCTTTTTTTTTTCCTTTCATGTCCTGTAAAACATAATTTTGTGTTTGATTATCTTCTAGATCATGGATACTTCTGCTTTGTTTGAATGATTCCAAAGCTGCAGATCTGTTAGTTTTTCTGAGGATTATTGACTCGTATGTCCGTAATTTATTGGGTTTTTTTCCTGACACATGGTATGGAAAAATAAATAAAAATCGAATCTTTGAATTTCTTTTGGGTCGATTTCTTTTGATCCGACCTTTTTCTTGCGGCGATTAATGAATCGAGGATTTAAGATTGGAGTTTCTTTGGTATTACTTTAAACAATTTCTTTTTACGCCTTTTTTATTAATTAGCTGAAGGTCGTTGATTTGAACCTATATAATCTTATCTTATCTGATTGACGATGCTCTTTGGTTATTGATTTGTTTTCGTTGATTCTTTTTTATTTTTTTTATGGAATGTTTTCGTTGATTCTGTGTGGAACTTTGAGGGGAAAAAGGTTGTTGATTTTGCAGATTCTATGTGGAAATTTTTGGGGTAAAGGATAATGTTTTGATGATCAATCAAATCGATTAATTCCTTCTGGAAAATAAATTAATCTAAAAAACTTGTTTACGTTGACTCTTTTTTTTTTTATGGAATGTTTTCGTTGATTCTGTGTGGAACTTTTAGGGGAAATATATGATTGATTTTGCGGATTCTAAGTGGAAAATTTTGGGGTAAAGGACGCTGTTTTGATGATTAATTAAATCGATAAATTTCTTCTGGAAAATAAATTAATCTTAAAAAACTTTCTTTTATGTTTTATTTTTTTAATTCTTTTGCTGAATTTCTTGGTAGATGTTTGCCATTAAAAATTTGTTATTCGTTATTGATAGATACAAGTTTCTCTTATGTGTTTATTTTTGCTGAATTTCTGGGTAGATTTTGGTTCTAAATTTTGGTTCTAAGTTATGTTGTTCAATTGTGATAGATGCAAATCTTCGTGAAAACCCTTACCGGAAAGACCATCACTCTCGAGGTCGAGAGCTCGGATACCATCGACAACGTCAAGGCTAAAATCCAGGACAAGGAGGGAATTCCCCCAGATCAGCAAAGGTTGATCTTTGCTGGAAAGCAGCTCGAGGATGGTCGCACTCTTGCTGATTACAACATCCAAAAGGAATCAACCCTTCATTTAGTCCTCCGTCTCCGTGGTGGTATGCAGATTTTTGTGAAGACCTTGACGGGAAAGACCATTACTCTTGAGGTCGAAAGCTCAGACACAATTGACAATGTCAAAACTAAGATACAGGACAAGGAAGGCATCCCACCGGACCAGCAGAGGCTGATCTTTGCGGGAAAGCAGCTTGAGGATGGCCGTACTCTTGCTGACTATAACATTCAAAAGGAATCAACCCTACATTTGGTTCTCCGTCTCCGTGGTGGTATGCAAATCTTTGTTAAGACCCTTACCGGCAAGACCATAACCCTCGAGGTTGAAAGCTCTGACACAATTGACAATGTAAAGGCTAAGATTCAGGACAAGGAGGGCATCCCACCAGACCAGCAGAGGCTCATCTTCGCTGGAAAGCAGCTCGAGGACGGGAGGACGCTTGCAGACTATAATATCCAGAAGGAGTCAACCCTTCACCTTGTCCTCCGTCTCCGTGGTGGTATGCAGATTTTTGTCAAGACACTCACAGGAAAGACGATCACTTTGGAAGTCGAAAGCTCTGACACGATTGACAATGTCAAGGCTAAGATCCAAGATAAGGAGGGCATCCCACCAGACCAGCAGAGGCTTATCTTTGCTGGGAAGCAGCTTGAGGACGGAAGGACGCTTGCAGACTACAATATTCAGAAGGAGTCTACCCTTCACCTTGTCCTTCGCCTCCGTGGTGGAATGCAGATTTTTGTCAAGACCCTTACAGGAAAGACCATCACCCTCGAGGTGGAGAGCTCAGACACAATTGATAATGTGAAGACGAAGATTCAAGACAAGGAGGGGATTCCTCCGGACCAGCAGAGGCTGATTTTTGCTGGGAAGCAACTTGAGGATGGAAGGACCCTTGCGGATTACAACATCCAGAAGGAGTCTACCCTTCACCTTGTGCTGCGTCTGAGGGGTGGCATGCAGATCTTTGTGAAGACCTTGACTGGGAAGACCATCACTTTGGAGGTGGAAAGCTCGGACACTATTGATAATGTCAAGGCTAAGATTCAGGACAAGGAGGGCATCCCGCCTGACCAGCAGAGGCTGATCTTTGCAGGGAAGCAGCTGGAGGATGGAAGGACCTTGGCTGATTACAACATTCAGAAGGAGTCCACCCTTCATCTTGTCCTCCGCCTCCGTGGTGGCTTTTAAGTGACTTCTTCTGGGATGTTTGCGTTCAGGGCTTTTGTTTTTGTGTTTCTGGTTCTTAATGAATATTGTTATTAAAATGTGTGAACTTGATTTCGTGGTTTAGTTTGGTCCTTACGA
Source organism: Artocarpus heterophyllus (assembly GCA_025403435.1). Classification (NCBI taxonomy): domain Eukaryota; kingdom Viridiplantae; phylum Streptophyta; class Magnoliopsida; order Rosales; family Moraceae; genus Artocarpus; species Artocarpus heterophyllus. Next base: position 11,631,509 of record CM046350.1, on the reverse strand, counting down.
GGCCTGTGAATGAACTAGTTCTATTTCCTCTTTCAATATTAGTTTTAGTATTTTCTTTCCGTTGTCGTTCTTCTGGTGCAGGGTCTAGGCTCCAACGTTGATTACCCTTTCAAATATAATAGATGTATATGTATATATACTTATCACGTCAATTGTTATTGAAACTATGCTCTTACGTTTGCTCGTATTAAAATTGAAAACTTAAATTAATAAGAAAACGTAACCATTAAAAAAAGTCATTGTGTAGTAATTAATAAGAGAACGTAACCAAACGTGACAGTTAAAAAAAGTCATTGTATAGTCTGTGTATATATAGTTTGCTGAGTCTTAACTGGTTAATGTCTCGAATTTCTTCACTTGCTATTCAATCAAAGTGAAAGAAACCAATTCAATATCAGTTCATACTGAGGAAAAAACTTTTTCGGAAAGTGGCGATCCTACTTTTTTTTTTTTTTTTTGAGAAGAAAGAGTCTGTTTAACTAATAAAAGAGGCATCAAATACAACAACAGAGTCAATAAGTGGAAGAGATTCTTTCAACCAAATGAGTTTACTGTCTAAACCAAGGGCATAAGTAGCTAAATCACGAGCAGAGTCCATGGGTGGAAGAGAGTCCTCCAACCAAATGAGTTCACTGTCTAAACTAAGGGTATAAGTAGCCAAATCATGAACAGCTCTGTTTGCTTCTCTATAAACATGATTGAGCTTAACCCTTAGAAAGTAAGACAATAAACTAGACACGTCAGCTAATAGTGCACCAAATTCGTTACAATCAGAAGTCTTATTGATCAATGCATTAGTGACTGTAAGTGCGTCTGACTCTACAACATTGATTTCCAGACCAACATCTTTAGCCAATGATAGTCCTTGACACAATGCCATTGCTTCGGTTTCTCTGGCGGATGAACCTCCACTAAATCCTTATGCCAATGAAGCCATAACGAAGCCTTCTGAATCTCCAATAATAGCACCAATACCAAAAAGTTTTTGACAGAAAGAGATGGCAGCATCAACGTTAAGTTTGTACATATATTAGTCGAGAGGAGTCCAATGTATGGAGATCTATCAACGGTGGATTTACAGTTTTGAGCTTTGGCACAAATTTGGGCAGCATGGAAATCGTGTAGATAATTATTCGTCCAGGAAACAATCTGGTAGGCAGGGCATAGTTGAACGCCATGAAATTCTTTATTTCGTTCATTCCAAATGCTCCAGGCCAGGCACATAAAGAGTTCCATTTCTTCCTACTAAACGAACAGGAAAGTAGATGAAGAATATCTGCAAAAGATAGCCCGAACAAGGATTTGAAGCTCAATTTAAAGGACGACTGTTTCCAGACCTGTTTAGCAGCCTTACAATGAATCAAAGCATGTGGGACTAATTCCCAAGCATTCATAAAGAGAGGACAGCTGACAGAAGTGGTCACTTTCCTATGATAGAGGTCAACAGCCGTTGGCAAGGCATCTTGGTAGGCTCTCTAGACAAAAAGGTTTTACTTTATTAGGATTGTTTAAGGACCAACATTTTTTCCATTGAGGCTGAATCATGGTTTTGTGAAGCCAAAAAATAGCCTGACTTTACTTGATAAATACCATCTTTGTTATGATGCCAAATAAAACGATCCAATGGTTGAGAGAAGCTTAATGGGATTGCAGCAGTTCTATTAACATCACAAAGCAAAAGTTTTCATGAAGTTTTTGAAGATTCCATAGACCAGGTTGTAAGATGAAATCAGAAATTAAAAATTTTTTGCTGCTGAACATTCTGTGTGAGTGGCTTAAAATCTGTGGAAGTTGGTATCCAAGGATCATTGAAGCAAGAAATATGTTCAGACCATTGCCAACACACAATCTACAACTCAGACAACAAATCACTTCCCCATTTGATGCTTAGCCAAACCAAAGATGGGTTGTAACCAATGTTGGCATCAAGGATTGTGGAACCAGGAAAATATCTTGCTTTCAAAACTTGAGCAAGAATAAAGTCCGGATTGTCGCCAGTCTTGTTTTGCTAAAAGAGCTTGGTTAAAATCAACAAAAGATGTAAAACCAAGACCTCCGTCACATTTAGGTCTGCTCAAAAATCTCCAATTCTACCAATGGATTCTGTTGCCCTTATCCGAATAGCCCCACTAGAATTTAGCAGATAATGATTCAATTTCATTATAAAGAGATTGTGGTAATTTGAAGCAACTCATAGCATAAGATGGAAAAGATTGAACCACAACTTTGAGAAGAAGCTCTTTGTCAGCGCTGGAAAACAGTTTCTCTTGCCAAGAAGAAAATCTGTGAACTCATTGTTCAAGTGGGACTGGTTCAGATCTTAGGCTGCTATACTCAGACTCTGCTGTTGTCTACGCAGAGTCTCGGAGAGGCCTGTTCAGGTTTTTCTGTGAATATGGTCTGATCTGTTAACATCACAAGCACCAAAAGAGAGTATTCAACCTGCCAAGAGAGTTTCTCTGGTTTTATTATTATTATTATGATTATTATGATGCCTGTTATTGGTTGTACTAATCGAGTTTGAGAAACCTTAAACATCAAAGCTTAGCATATTTTTTCCATAGTTGTCACTAAACTACCGATATTTATTGGGCTACTTATGTTGATCTTCTTCTGAACATGTTACTGTTAAGTTTTGGGCCTTTAAACCAGAACAATTGCGGATGGGTCCAGACTCCTCATATGTTTGAACGCCTAGCTAAATTACCATCTAGTTAAACCCACAGAAGCAAGGTATTGGGGGGTTTGAGAACGCGGTTGGACCTACACATTGCTTCTAATTTTATCAAAAAGAAGGCTTGCAATTTTAGTCGAAACTACATTTTCACTGCATTCCCAATCGCCACTTAATCTTTTCATTCCTCATCGAGGTTAGTCATTTGTTGTTATTCCATCTGTGCGGCTATTTCTTGGTTGGGCTTTCAATTCGTGCTTTGAGAAATTTATGGCTATTAGTCCTTTATTCTCTCGTATACGTTGTTTTCTGCTCCACGAAAGCTCCACTTATCCTTTCGGTTCTAGAAAAAGCTTGCAGCAACATTGATAAGAACAAAGAATTTTTCCAAGTTCATTAATATGACTAACACCCAAAAATATTGGACTTTTTCATCCCTAGAATTTCACATCAATACGTGAAAAAAAGTTCCCCCTCAATTCTTAGGTTGAAGTACAAAACCTTAAGCATTTTATTTGTGTCCTTAAAAGAGATATCCTGCTTTGATATTGTTACAAGGCTTTGCTTTCTCAAAGACACGTACCAGAGTTTGTAGGCCTGTTTTACATGCTAAATATTGGCTTAACAAATACTATCTCCCGTTGGTTGGTTGGTTGTTCCTCCACTATTTATTTATCATGTCCTTTATATATAACTCGGTTAGATAAACAAGAATTAAATACTAAAAATGCTTAGGAAAATACTTAAAAGATATTAAAGGAGGCGTCAAAATTTAAATGCTAAGTGTTAGATTGAAATTATTGTCTACAATGTTAACCATAGATTAGGCGGCCAATGGATTTTGTCGTCACTAAGGTCGTCTCCGTGTGGCCGAATAAGCAATAATTGGATATCCATGAATAGAATAGAAAGCTCATTCAGCCCATGGACACCACCAAAGAAAAGAATAGAAAAAATTTCAAACATATCAAACAAAAGTCAGGATAAGAGTGTCTCTATTTGGCTGTTTGTTCTTTCATTAGTCAATTTCATGTACACATCCCAAAAAAAAGTGTTCAACCTTTTAGTTACATCAAATAATTCATCACACGCCAATGATTCATGGTCATGGAGAGATCTGTGATCAGCAAATGCAACGAAAATGGTTGGAAATTTTTATTTCTATTTTACAATTCTGCCTTTACTCAAAAATTAAAATAAATCTCCTGTTTCAAAAACCGCTTCAATCAATGATTTCAATTCTAACCTATTTTTTTATAATATTTTTTCTTATAAAATTTAAATTGGTATAATATTTTTTATTCAAACTTTTAGGTCTAACTTATTTTTCGCAATTTTAGTTTCAACTGATTTTACTACAGTATTTCCTCTCACACAACTTGTATCCTGGAGCAACCAGCCTGCTGTTTAACAACACTAACCGTGTTTAATTAAAGAGTCATTTTCTTCTAATAACGTTATTATAGAGATGTTTTACCCACTAATCTCCAAACAATTTATAAACAAAGTTAAAGGATAATCACAAAGACTTTACAAACTAAGGCCACGTTTTTGTGATTGTGTCCCTAGTGACACCCCATAATATTTATCCTAAAGCCAAAAACCACTCTCAAGCACACTGATAGGCCCTCTCACCTAATCATCCATTTAAAGACGTTTCATATCTCGCTCTCCAATGGAAGCTTCCTGAATGAAAACATTTTTCTTGTTGGCTGGGTTTGGTGTCTTTTACGTACTAAGCCAATGTCCCTAGAAATTATCGGAAATTTATTCTTCTGTCACATCAGAAACGAAAAATTATATTTGGCCTTTGAAGAGAATAGAGACAACCGTAGTTATAGTGTAGTCATATGTAAAATAATGTCACATTTTGTTTTTATTTTTATTTTTTTTGCTTATAAGAACTGTTATTACATATTTGTTAATTTTTTTAGGCCACATTATAAAACTCAACCTCTCCTAGGATACGTACCTTACCACTAAGGCAATAATGTACATCAGCCACCTGTCAACTTTGTTGGAAACCATGTGAGCTCCTACCCAACTACCATTCTCTCTCTCTCTCTCTTTCTTGTATCACCATCTTTATATATATCTATATATATATTATTTCGACTATATCATTCCAAAGAGCCTGTATATATTTTTTTAAATGTTTTAGATAAAATACTTGAAAGCACTTGTTCTGTCTCCAAAAGGAATCGCCCACAGTTGGCATTTCACTATGGCTAAATCCGGTCACTCTTCTTCGGATGACAATTTCGGATACTCTTCTCAAGGTTCTTGTTTTACACAGTTACTCTCATCTTATTTCTCTTTCTCTTCTGTTATCCATAAAGTTAAAAGCTTTTCCTTTCACGACTTCATTTAAGATATAGTGTTGCTTTGTGTGGGGGCTTTTGAATACTACTTTTGCTTGTGCGCCTCCAACTGAAGGGATTATTTCTGTATGCTTTTGTTCTTAAACTGTTCTGGTTTCTGCTCATTGCATTTAAAAAGGTGATCAGTAATATAACCATGCATGCAAAGATATGAGGATCATACTAAAGAACTTTCAACCAATCCTCTCTCTCTCTCTCTCTCTCTGGCTGATTAAGAATTTCTCTCTTAATATATATATGTATGCATTTATGTATGTATGTATGTATGTATATGTTAGTGTGATTTTTTGTTGATCTGGGTCATGTGTACGTTACCAGAGGAAACTAGTTCTGAGGAATCAAAGCTTGAACATAATCAGTTCTCTGAAGACGAGGAAACACTTATAATCAGAATGTATAATCTGGTTGGAGAGAGGTTAGTTTCTCCTCATTCTTTGTTTAATAATCGCTCTTAATTAGTCTCTTCTTGGTCTTTAACATGCAGAAACAAGAAAATGAATAAATGAATAAAGAAATAAATAAGCTAATTATATGATTATCAATTTTGTATAGGTGGTCTCTAATTGCTGGAAGGATCCCAGGAAGAACAGCTGAGGAAATTGAAAAGTATTGGATGTCTAGGTACTCAACAAGTGAATGACAGAGCATCTGGTTTTGGAGGGAAAAAAAAAAAAAAAAGAACTTTAGACAATATTAGGATAAAAGATTATCCATCCGTCAAACCAAAATCATCTTCCTATCATTGTACTTGCAGCAATTGATGATGTTCTATATTATTTTAGGATAGTCTTAGACGTTTGGGGTTAATTCAATGTTGATGTACTTGTTATTAATGTTCAGTTAATGTACAATTACTAAACTACACTTGGGAAGTTGTTAAATCTGAGTTTAAATCTGATACTACTATAGAACGCAATGGCTAAGAGACAGGATGGTCTCAAGCTTTGACCATACCACTGGTTTGTGGACAGCAAAGGGCGGAGAAGATAGTGGGAGTCTTCTGCGTAAGACGAACCAAAGATAAAGAAGGGCAAATGTTGAAACGGGTCAAATCTTCTTTCTTAGCTTTCCGATTAAAAGAATGGAGTGGCTCAACCTTGATGGGGTTCCTTTCCTCTATTTATTTATTTTATTTTTATTGGCTCAATTTTATGTGACAATCTAGAAACTTGTTGACTCCTTGGAATCTGACTTTGAGAATAAAGTCACTTACTAAAGCCCAAAAAAAATTAAGAGTTTACATCTACTGTCCAGTAAAAATTCTTACAGTATTATATTAACAACGCGTTTAATTAGTCGTTTCTTAATTTAAAATATATGGTAAAATAATCTATGAGACAACCAGTAGAATAGGAAAGTCGGAACAACAGATTTGGAGTCAATAAAAAGTGGGATCAATATGGGAAAGAATCTTAAGTTCAATATATGGAAAGCAAAAGCTTGAAGAGAACCAATAGATCACCGTTTGCCCACGAGGCATAGACTAAATCCAAAACCTAAATTCAAAATATCCGTAATTTAAACCCAAAGGAGTGGAAAGAAGTAAGAACATACTAAATTAATTTGAAATATCCCCAACGAATCCATCTAGAAGGTGGGGCACTTTAAATAATAAAAAAACCTGACACAACTAAAACATTTTGTGCTTAAAAATATTAAAAACCCAATCCATCCAGATGGCGGGGCAATGTCCCCCATCAATTGCAAGAACTCATAATTCTCGGTTGAAAATTGAATTTTCTCCCAGATGTTTATGCCAAGTTTTGTTTGCATTTTTCTTCTATTCTAGATTTAATTTGCGGATAAATTTCTTCTGCTTTGACATCAAACAGATGATGCCACAATGAGTAAGCTTCCATTTGAAACTTCATTTGGTACTGACGCTTTAAGTTTAACAATTATAGCATATGAAAACTTTACATTATAACAACTTTTTTACTTTTTACTTGAGAACTTTAACTGTTTATAATTGTAACTGAAGTTTCAAATACCCCATAAGCTGCTAAACCAATTGCTACAGGGAATGATTCCACATCACAGCAAAATACAAAAGCATAGGTTCAGTGCCATAAAACTGCGATTCAAGAGCACTAAGAATGGGTTCCTTGGGCACAAATAAACAAGAAACTCGTACATGCAAATATACCAGAGAAGCCAGACGTCTACACGTACGTTCAGTGAAAAACTAATCATAAAAGAAAATAAACTGAATCATTGGCGAAGAAGTGAATGAAAAAAAAATCTCAATTTTTTTTCTTATAGGAAGCAAAAGAAGTATTATGCAAGTATCCTAAAGATGGATTGACAGGCGGAATTTCATGCCTCAATATATATATATAGCTTAACCTATCATCACAGAAATTCTCATGGAGAGGAAAAGAAAAAAAGAAAATATTTATTATCACAAAAAGAAATCACCAGCTAAGTGTATATGTTCAAAGGTGAATGCTCATAAGTGGATTGTATATGAGGCGTCCTAGCTACGGACAAGGGCCAATTATACAATAAGGGCAACGCTGTTGAGGGTTATAAAATCTAACAGAGAGTGTCTACAAACATCTGGTTTGCGTTATTATACATTGCTTTGTTTGTAGAACTTTGTGTCAAGCACTTGTTTACCACACATTGCGCAAACACCTGCAGAACATCATCCGAGTCAGAATTGCTAGCGTCAAACAGAAAATTTCTTAATAAAGAGAATGATTACCAAGAACACCTAAACAATGTGACGATGGAATACCTTTGCTGTAAGCACAGGTGTGACAGTATTTAGCATCCTGGTGTACTTGCTGCTTGCAAATTATGCACTTGGTATTTCCATAAGGAGTCCACCTGAAAAGAAACGATACTTGAACAAAATTTACAAAGGCAAAGATAGAATGCTTTGTGTATTGCATAACTCAACCAATTGACACAGCGAGTTTGAGTCCACTCTGCATAGACTAACAAATATAATTGGCAACCTAATCAAACAATACATATCTAGCTACTTGGAGCCATTACAAGTATGACGCTACCTTCATTTACACTGCCCAAATCACACAAAAACCTATGCTAAAACCAAAAATATACCAAAACGTGGAACTCCACTTCTATGCAATAGTGACCCAAATTAAGTACATTACCACCCCAAACCCCAAAAGAGAAAAGGTCCTGGCCAAACTCCAAATCATGACCATGCAAATAAGGCGAAATTCAACAAGGTTTTAACTTATTTTAATCAAAGCCATTTGATTGTTTCAACTAAAAACTGCTTAATATTTAGCCATACATCCACAGAAACAGACCTAGGAATTATGCAAGCAATAACCCAATCAATTGACAGAAGGAATTTGTCATAACGGGCAAGCCCCACAAATACCCATTTATTGCATAATACTTGCAACATTAACCTACCTACGTTTACCACATAAATTACTTGCAAAAGTCAGAAAACCTAAATTGAAACCAAATCTAAAGATTATTCACTTATCCTATTTTCAGTAACGTGTTAACCAAAGAATAGTTATCGAGGCAACCAAAAAAAAAAAAAAAATCAAGTCACAATCCTCAGAAAGCTGTAAAAGATCATATAATCAACCAGGAAAAAAAATAAAAAATTGAATAAAATTAGAGAAACAAGCTGAGACCTTTTCTTCTTGGAGAGAAGCTTGTTCTCGTTGATCTTGCGGCCACCGCCGTCGGTGGTGTTGCTGGCCCCTTCTTTCCACTTATCTGGAACTATCACCTTCGAAAGCTTCTTCTCACCTGAGTGATCATAATTCATAACAAAGGGGAAATTATGGATGAAATTCATGAAATTAGAAGAACCGAAAGGAAAATTGGGAACCAAAAGATTCGAAAACGAAGAGGAAGAAGGCAGACACTTACACTTCTCACACACCATTGTCGGTCGTCCTCCGCCTCCGATGCTCTCTGCGTCTTCCTCTGTAAATCGGAGCCCTAATTGCTTTGATCCGCTTCCTTAACGGGTTAGAATAGAAACAGAATTGTTCAAAGGGTTAATTGCAGTTATGCCCTAAACTTTTTGCCATTTATATATTACCGGTGTAGAACTTTTATCATTTGTCATTGAGGACCTGAGATTTGATAATTCTTGACAATACAGTCCAACTGATAAGAAACGTCAATTAATAGTTTGTCGTTTTCCTGCTCTTGGTCATGCTTCGATTTTTATTATTATTTTTATTTTTTACCCGTGGTTTGGATTTTTGTTGTCGTTCGTGTTAGACATCGTTGTTTTGTCTTTCATCGTCGTTTGCGATAACACCTCCTTTGCCCGGACCCCTTTCTATACCGTTTTCTTCTCTTTAAAATTCTTTCAAGTCGTTTTACAATTTATTATCGCTTTTTCACTTCTATATTGTTTACTTTTCTTTTCAGTCGTTAGAGTTACTTTTTGTTGATGGCCATCAATTGTCGTTTCTTCAGTTTTTATGTCGTTTTATGAACCGTACTCTATCTCCTTTTATTTTCTTTCGTCAGATATTATTGCGGGTTCGCAATTCCTTTGTCGTTTTCGGAACTTATTCAGTTTTAGTTTCTTTTTTTTTTTTCCAAATTTTTTACGCTGTTGCCATGTCTTTCGTTGTCGTTTTCACGTTTTATGTTCATTTGTTGCATTTTGTCTTTTTACGTTTTTACGTCGCTTCTCTTTGTTGTGTAATTTTTTATTTTTGCAATCATTTGCCTTTCGCTCTAGCTATTTTACCCTCGTTAAGATTGTTGCTTTTTATTTATTTATTTTTTTTTTAACTTGAGGTATAAGGATTCGAAGCCTTCACCTTCAGGTTGAGTCGGGTATAGTTTTATTGTTAGGCTATGCCTACAACCACTATTATTACTTTTTATTTAGTCATTTTTGTTGTGTAATTTTTTATTTCTTCCTTCTTTTCAACTGTTTTTTTTATTTCTTTTGTCTTTTTTTTGGACAAGTTTTTTATTTTTTCAAGGTTACTAGTGTTTATATTTCAAATTTTTGTAAGAAAAAACACTCTACCTAAATGGTTTGAGATGTAATTCAAGCCTAGGAATCAACTGCCAAATTAGTGATTCTTACTTCCTCATAACGGCGAGAGGCCAAGAGAACAAAATTTTTTTGAGGCAACAGAGAGAACAAATTGGTTGCACTTGTTCTCTACAAGAAAGGTTGCACATTTGACATGGAGACTGCTCTATAGGTTTCTCTGGCTTAGACCAGACGGATAAGGACTCACGGTCCTAACCCTAAAAACAAGGAATATACTTTGGAATCGCTACAGCTCAGCCGTGGGAATAAACTACATTCGTTAACCTTTAATTTTAGCTGATATACAAGTCTTACAACGAGAGCGTTTAGACACTCCAAGTTACGAACTCGAACAATAATAACAGAAACAAAACATACGACATAGGAATTTAAAACGACTACCCTCAACACATCATGCTAACAAACGACAATAAACAGTATACAAGACTACTTAAGCTGATTCAATATTTGGGCCCTTGCATCAAACTTCCTACAAGAAGAAGCCTTAAATTAGACAATAATTCTTTAATACTAAACATAATCAATCGAATAAATACACCTTTCTTGGCCGCCGGCCTCGTCGTCAGTGTTGAAGATGCTTGATGAAGCCACCAACAAATTTTTATATTTACATAGAAATACAATATATACATGTTAATATGGTATTTGTCAAGTCCAAAGAGGTTGCTTATAAATTTTTGTATTTACATGAAAATATAATATTTACATATTAATACTATACTTCCCAATCGCTGATGACATTGTCGTTGCAGGTGATAACTGGCGACATTGCCGGTAAATTTTTTTATTATTTGAATATAGAATTGACACACAAATAAAGTATTTTCTGGCCACCACCGATGTCTGCGAAGAAGGAATGTGAGAGATCGTGAGAAGAAAAAAGTAAAGATATTTTAAGGCTTTTGTTCTCAAATATATGATATTATTTACTAATTCTTAGCTTAAATATGCTATTTGGCTCTTTCTCTCTAATTTTTTTAGTCATTCTTTTCAATTGTTGTTTTCAATTTTTGCAGTTTACTTGTTCGTATTTTTATGTGCCTTGAATCAAATTCTTCTTTTTATGGCTTGTCTGGTTTGTAGGTTTCATCTGGCTTGTAGGTCTAAACAAAAATTTAAATTTTTATAAAAAAAAAAAAAAAAAAAAAACAATATACCAAAACGTTTTGAGATATAATTCAAACCTATAAATGGAATGCCACATTAGCGATCCTTACTTCCTCACGGGAGAGGCCAAGAAAGCAAAATTTGTTTTTAGGAAACAGAGAGAACAAATTGGTTGCACCTGTTCTCTATAAGAAAGGCTGAACAATTCTACAAGAGGAAGGCTTAACTATGACAATAATTATAATTTATACTAAACATAATCAATCGAAGAAATACATCTTTCCAATAAACAAACACAATAATTAACATTTCCAAAAATACACACCGCATATTAGATGCAAAATTGAAACTGACAAAATAAAAAAAATAATAATAAATAATAAATGTCTCCTTCGGTGAGAAAAAGGGCAAAAAAAAATCAATCCCAAGGACTCAAAGAGCACTCCCAGGGCAAAGTTGGGTAACGATCGGTATCCTTGCAATAATCATAAATAACAAGGTTTCTTTGGACCCAAGCATAATCAAGCTTCTGAGCATCGGAGAGGTGCCAAGCGTCGTATTGGTCCCACCAGTTCTTGGTTGTGGTGGAGACGCACGCAGGGTATGGATCCTCCCACTGGCAAGCATCCACTTTAAAGTCCTTATAGGAGGACGCAAATGGGGCCCTTTTCCAGTCTGTTTTCTCAAGCCCACCTCTCGTGGCCCAATCATCGGCGTTCCATATGCTTGAGAACAAGTACATCGGCTTCTCATCTGGGAAGAAGTTGTTTTCTTCACCGTTGTTCTTATACACCCTTACTGGAACTTTGTCCACAAAGAACCTGTTTTTTTTTTTTTTTTTCGTAGTTAAGTCCAAGCTTGGAAAAGCATTATGACAATCACTATGTAATAATCTAAGCAATATGACAATTGAGAAAAGAAAAATGCTAGGGGACGATTCTCATTGGTAGAAAACGGCTTCTATTTATGGGACCTACTTTTGTTAGTGTATTGTGCTAGATACTTTTTTATCAGTGTATTGTGTTGACACTTCTGATACCGCCATTATTGGAAAAATGACTAGGGTACTAAAATGACATCTTAAGCAGATATTTCCAAGATCCAGCTAATTCCACATGGGTGTTTGATTGGACTAAAAGTATGACCAAAAGGCCAAAAACACCGAATGACTTATTAACATCCAGTTCATAGATTTCGATGGTCCTAATTGTGGTAAAAAAAAAAAAACGTGTGGCTGAAGTAAAATGGCATATAGTCTCTAAGTTAGAAACTGTACATATATGGTTTTAAAACAAGGTCTCCATCAAAATTTGTGCCAGCAAAGATTGAGCGGGAGATATCAGAAGAAACTTCTTTTCAAACCAAAGAGGTAAAAAAGATTGGATCAAAACTACTTACACAATTTGTTGGTTGTTCCACAGGATGGAATAGGCATGGAAGTCTTCGGTTGGGTCAAACCAAAGCATGTGCCTCATCTCTCGTCCACCGGTCCCATTCTTGTATACATTTGTCTGGATCAGATATGGCTGCCCTGTCCTATTCCCCAGAAACTCAAAATCTAGCTCGTCTCTCTCCGGCCCTGCGCCATTCTCCGTACACATCTGTAAAAGGGTGTTCTTGTTTAGTTTTCTCTCTGCTACTCCCTAGTAACGGCGTCTGAAAAGCCAGTTTGAACTATTGGTTTGAACTTAAAATACTTTTAACAATTTTAATTTTTTTTTAGAGAAAATATTGTAATATATTTGATTTGAGAACTGACTATAAGATTTTAAATGGACATGGTAAAAAAAATGTTGATGAGGACATACATAATAAGCCGTGACAACGCCGGCAGAGTCACCTCCGACCAACTTGAGCTTCATGCTGAACCACCCGAATCTGTACCTTTGTTTTGTTTGAAATCCACATCCTGTTTTCCATATCAAATTAGACAAGGAAGAGATATTGCATATAAATATAAAATACATAAAACATATAAGATATGTAATATGTTGATGTTTACCTGTTTCTTTGTCTAAGGAGAGATACCAGATCTGGCCATCTTCGGAGGTAGTGAAATGGTCCTCAGACCACATTATGTCGAAATTGTCTTCAAAAGATGATCTTGAGTCAGCTGCTTCGGATGAATAACGAGAAGCGGCAGCCATTAGAGATGCAATGAAGAGAGGAAGAATAGTAGGCATTGGAGAGACCATTATTCTTGCCATTTTTTGGGTGGAAGAATACTGAAGAGGCAGAGAAGGGGAGCTTCTCTCAGCTGGATCTCCGGGAAGCAGATGTGCATTAAATGATCACCCCATTTGAAGGTGGATTTTGCTCTTGGGAAGGGCAAAAATGGAATCTCATTCAACATTTTGTTCTCCCGAATAATTATTTGCTTATGTAATGGAAGTACAGTTTTGCCCATCAGGCCTTTACTTTTGACAATATGGGTTGTCTTTCCTTTTACAATTTGTGTGTTCTTTTTTTTTTTTTTTTTAAAGGGCTTTTACAATTTGTTTCGGTAGAAACCTTACTGTTATTATTATTATTATAATTTTACAATTTGATCCAGTTTGGATAGGATTGCCCTACTTTGTCAGGAGAAGAATACCTTGCCTCAATGAACTGCTAAAATGTACCATCTTAGTTGTGAAATTGATGATTGATCAGAATGTGAAGTTTAAGATTACAGTATTAGTGACTAATAGTTGTAAGTATAGTCTAATTCTATTATAAAATCTAAAGTTCGAATCCTACATTCTTAAATTTTAAAATATATATATATATATAGTAGTAAACTTAAGTTAACTATGAATAGATCCAAACATTGATGTCCTCAATTTCGTAAATATATAAATATATTTATTTATAAATGTTGAATGTTAAAACTACAAAATAAAACGAAACACAGTCATTTACAAACTGAAAATTTTAGTGTTGAATTCTTGAATTAAACATGACAAACTTGAACCAAACTAGTTTGGATGTATACTGAAATCTATCAATAACATTGTTTCCGTAACATTATAGGTCCTCAAAAATGACACAAAAGCTGATCATAACACTAATATAGAAAAAAATAATAATAAAAAGACGAAGAAGAAGGGAAAAGAAAAAATGAAGTATCGCATCATTCAATACCTTGACAATGAACTCACTGACTGATGGTGCCATTCGCCAACATGAAGCCGACATGGGCAATTTAGGAATTCTAATTTAGGATATATGGAGTGAAGAAATTTTACAATGTTAAAAGTATATTTGAATAAAAAAATAGAATTTGGAACAGAGGAAGCCAGGCTGCCCTCCAATGGGCTTCGGCAGATTTCAAAGTTGGAGGTGGGGTCCATGTGTTGCATAACTGGTTATGCACCAGTCGAAAATGTTGTTTGGGTTTTGACAACCGGATCTTGGCTGCTGGGTAAAGAAAAAGAAGATTTTAGGCTAATTAAATTAGAATTACTTTAGTCAAATCGAGAACAAAAGTGTTCTTTTTCATCCAATAATATCGCTTATCTTTTATCCCCAATGCTTTAGACGCCCCCCCCCCCCTTTTTTTTTTTGAAGAAAACCGAATTCAATTAAACAAAAGTATTTACCAAAAGCAGTGAAACTAAATCGACCCCAAATGCCAAAAGCATATCTTGCACTCTCTCATTGGTAAATAACAAATAAACAATGACCAACATGCCATAATCACCAAGCCCAAGAAAAAGACGTTAGATATGCTGCAATAATAGCCACTCTATCCTTATTCTAGCACCAAAACATGTTCAAATAATAAAATATGGGTGTATGTGTGTAAGCATAATAGGCAACACAAAAAGATTAGATTATTTGATCACTCAACTGAAGCCTAGACCGCGCATGTGGGCAACTAGCTTATTGGGCCTTTGATACTCAGAAAGGACAAGGAAATTTAACTCTGTCAACCATGATATATAAGGGTCGATCTATAGAAGAGGAATTTTAGAGAAACAGGTCCATGTGCTTCAAAAAATGCTACATGATATTGCGGTGCTGAAATTACAAACATGTTTTGGAATTCCATTTTATGAGTAAGTTTTTCTTTTTGTGATTAGTTTTTCTTTCATATTGTATATTGCATTATTGCATTGATATTTACCGTACTATTTGGTATTTTACAACTTGATTTTTTTTTTTTCAATCCTATAGCCCAAAAGGGCTATAGGGTGCATGCTTAATTAGAGGAAAACTCTTACAGTGGAGAAGGTAAATTTGTTCTACAAGTGAAACATGGTGTTTTAGCCGTCGGATTATGATTTTAATAGACTAATCAACGACTATCTATGTTAAAAATTTGCAACGCGTGATACATAGTTGTCTTCAGTCATAGATCAGATCATTAAAAAGTTAATCTAACAACTAAAACACTCACGCACCACTACTAAAGTAAAAATGCATTCTTCACCAAAAAAATTCCCTACTTAGAGAAGATTTTTCTAGGTTTTTTACTACATTGTGATTTATTTTGTGCACGTTTGTGGGTGCCCCTAGCTTTATTTTGAATTTAAACTACGATTCAAAACTTTAATGAAGACCCTCCGCACTAGATTAAGAGAGTGTTTAGAAACTAAGTTTCAACATTAAAATTGCAATTGCCACATTTTTAAACTCTCATATGCTACTTTGTAAAGCAAAAGTATGTCATAGTATAAAACTCTCACATACTACGATGTTTTAGTTCTAACTTCAAGTTTCAACTACGTTCCCAGACATACTCCAAAGTTGGTAGTCACATTCTTTTTAAAAAAAGAAAAAGAAAAAGAAAAAGTTTATACTAATATTAGTTCAATAATCTGGGCGTACAGAATAAAATAACTCTCCACCAACCAGTGTGTTTTAAAGAGACGCTTTAGAATTGGGGATTTTCTTGAAAGATCCTGCGCAAGTGCTGATTGAATACAACGACCTCTCTTTCGCTTCTTAAATCACTCACTGTATCCATCCACTTCTCGATTAAAGAAAAACGATAATATGAATGGATTAGATTAACAGGATCATTAACTAGGTACAACAAGTCTACAAATTTTTTTATGTAATCCCGTCTTCATTGATTTCTTCCCTTTCCCCTGTTGTGAATCCAATGGTGATCCTAAATTCATGTTAAATTACACGAGCCCTGTATAGAATTGGAGGCAATACGAGTCCATTTAAAAACAACAACAACAATAATTAAAAAAAAAAAAATTATCTCGCTTTATCGGTTATGAAAGGGCAGAATAATGAAGAACGGTTGTTGATCTCCAATGAGTCTCCCAGAAACACAGACGAGCACACACGGAGACATTTATCCTCATACACCACTTTTAAGGGAGAAAGAAAGCCGGAAATGCTCTCCTTTTAATTCACTTTTCTAATTCTCTTGCAGCGAAAACGAAAGGAAAAAGTGTCCTTTTATCATATGTAATGTAGATTTCATTGACAACAAAAAAAAGAAGCATTTTTCAAACTACCCAAAGAAAAGTGGTGTACTTGAATAACTTGAGTTCATAAAAGGTACTAGGTTTAATTTACGCGGTCTTTGATTGATTTCTTTACAACCAAGATGAGGTTAACACATTCTTTTTACCATCTAAAGCACACCAAAACTTAACTTGAAACTCTGGCTTACTAATGACACTGCAAATTCTCAGGTTTTCAAGGAACTAGACGACAATGAATATATTTACTGACAAGTACCAATCGAGGAAATTTCAGTTAATCGACTAAGCTTGTGTACTTGAGCAAGGAATCACAGAGGTGATAGAGGCCCTGTATCAGGGACGAGTGGTCTTCCACCATCCTACCATCGACAGTTTGGTTTGTAGTTAGAAATGAATGGAACATTAAAAGATCATAGTGCCCATTCCAACGCATCAGGTATCGTTATTTTCGCTATCAGCTTTCAGACCATGCATGATGGGGAAGAGACTCAAAATTTTAATGAAAATTTTGAAGCATGTTCCAATATTTCCGATAAAATATACATCGGGGCACTTTTCTACAGATTGAACGTTTTAACATCAACCTCAAAAAGGAGTCTAGTGTACGTATAGTTTGAACCTTGAAAAGAGCTGTGCAAATGCAGGCCACCTTGGAGGCTCCTACGCGCTTGGCTAAGAAGTTTAGGCAACTTGGCTAAGATGTCAAAACTAGTGGGCAAAATTAGAACTACTTAAAAATGTGAGAATGCTGCAGAAAAGTAGAAGAATTAGCCTGGACAATGCGTCTTGTTCATAATGAAGATGTTCTAGAACGTGACCTTTTGAATGTATTCTTTCAAGTATGATGAAGAAGTGCATACGCATTGTGAGACATGAAAACTGAAATCTAATCCTGAAATAATCCGTTGCCTGCAACATATTGAATGGAATTTTTTTATTTTGCAGTTCTAATGAGTTGTGTTATAGGTCAATTAGATGATATCAGAGATCAAACAACACAGTTGTATTAGGTCAATCGATAAGGTTGTTGTATCATACCATGATGTAGTACTCACGACCGGAAGCGTCACAGTGCCACTTCAATCACAATCGAAATTCATTTTGCACAATAGTAGGGGTTTTTATAATTATAAGGATTAGCTTAGAATTAAATCTCCAAATATATGAAGTCTGATGCAATGATATAGAAGCTACAAAGAACATTACAATAAAACTACCAATTCTTCCGCCGCTTATGCTCTTTAACTTATACAATGAGCTAATTTGGTGAAAAACTCTCCACCTATGGAAACCGTAAACATTCACAATTTCCAACCTAATCGAAGACATGTTTTTTCTCTTGAAAAACTCAAAAAGTTCTTCTTCTATGGAGAGATTATTTCAGAATACCAACGCCTAAGGCAACAAAAACATTACACTCGCCATTCTCTCTATTCAAGACCCCTAAAAACTTACCCCCAAAAAATTAAAAAAAAAACAAACAAAATAGAAGACAAATGCGAATACCTTTAACCATTCTTCATCTCAGTTTTGCTCTGCTGATGCCTGAGGCGCTTCAGAACCCGTTTGATCACCCTCTTCCTTTGCAAAAACCGGGTCAAGCACAGAACAAAGGTACGAGCTTGGCAGATAAAAGTTGAAGAGAGAACTTTCCATTTCATCAAATTCAGAAACTTTTCCCACATCGATATGATCCACCAAATTGGACTTGTATTGACCGTACAACAACAGAAAATCTTGGTGTTCCGCGGAATCCCCGGAGGGCAACAAGTTCAACTTCTCCGAAGCTCCTTCGGGCAAATACAGAACGCAAGTGGGCCCCGCACTGTGCTTGAGCTGTTCGAAGAATTTCTTCTTGATCCCCGGATCGCCGATGCTAGGGCGAAATAGGGTTTTACCGGGATTCAAGAGGTTCTTCAGTTTCCGCCATTGGTTACAGGTCAAGCCACTGGCGTGGAACAGTACAGCGACTGTAAGATTATGAACCACAACAATGGAATCAGCAATCAATTTTCCATTTTTATTAACTTTAACGAGAAAGGATTCAGATGAAAAGTACCTGGGGCGGAGTGGACATCGCCGCCGTCATTTTGGGCGGCACCGGCACTGAAGGACCTGGAAGCGGCGGAAGGGGAGTTGGCGATGGGGCGAATAGGACCAGTGAGGGATATGGGGAGAAGTTTGGAGGAAAGAAGACGCTTGAGAGCGAATGAGGACGCCATCAGAGACTTTGATTGGTAAACGGTGGAGAAGACGAGAGTCGAGCGCTAGGGTTCCTTTTGCCCTTTTTATTCCTTCTTGCCATGTGGAACGTGACGATCTCACATGTTCCCTTAAAATTTCCTTTTTTTCGATTTTGGTTTTAAAATTTTTATAAATTCTTCCTTTGAAACTTATCGCGCGTCTATTTTATAGTTTGAATTACAGTTTAAATTATTATGTTATTACTTATTTAAAAGGTCGTAGTTGATTCAAACGGAAGACGGTTAAAACTATTAGTTATAATTATTAATAATGTAAAATTTCATATAATATAATAAAAAATAAAAAATTATTATAGTATAAAATTATTATACGCTACGATTTTAAACTAAAATTATTAGTTTTAATTATTACTTTAAACAGTCTATCAATTTCATTTCATTTTTTCAATCCAAACAAAGATTATTATTTGATCTATTTTTCAACTATATATTACATTACAGTTCAAACTCTTTTTTTTTATATTCAAACCAAGTTCGATTGAAGGTTGGAATTGTACCTTCGTTTGTCTTATCCCAAAGGTGAAAAGTCCCAAAAAGGCTTCTGAGCCTTTAAAAAGTACGCAAAGTGGTTTAAGACAGGAGGCATGTATGTATGTATGTGTGTATGTCATCTTTATTTAATTGTTTAATTGTTCCTATTTCTTTTCGTCAATCACGATAATTATAAACTTTGTGAAGGACAAATTTCTTTCTCGTTCATTGGAACTTTTCAATTACGTTGTTTTGGGAATCATAAAGAAAACTTTATTCAAGAATGTAAAGAAATTTAAGAAAATAAAGAACAAAGTTTTGGCCTCGAGATATCCACATCTTGCAGCTAGATTGATAACCATTAAAACCCAAACTTTGATTGGGTGGTCACGTATTAGCTTCAATTTAATTTCTTTCTTGATTAAAAGGGAAAAAAATAACAAAATCGTACGTTATATATGTTTTTGCATAATAATAATAATAATAATAATATAGTCTATTTAAAAGATTATTTTGCAATTACAATACTAATGATGGCATGCATCCGGTTTGATAAAAGCACAGGAAATTAGTAAAATTAAATAGGAGATCATATTACCAGTTACAATAGCAATAAATAATTACAGAAAAAAAAAAAAAGAAAGATGAGAAACCAGGAAAACGTTGCAGCAATTCCATGAACAGGGACCAACTATTTGACTCGACGCATAAGAACAACGAAGGGATATATTCATATATAAATTGTGATAATTCTGCAAACACAACACTATCAAAAAACAAAAATAGAAGAGAAAACCGGAAATTAAAAAGGAGTTGGTGCTTTGCTTATTGCATGTGCTTGCATAGCAAATTATTGATGCGGCCATTCGTTAGTTTCACCCCAAAATCAAAGATTTTGCAATCTTTGCCCTACGAGGGCACACTCTCTCACTCTCAGATACCTGAGCAAGAAAGCTGATGGCATTTGCGAGGAGGGGTGGTCCTTTTAGGGCAAAGATCCTAGATCTTTGATTGGAGTAATATCCCAAGAATAATCCTAAGCCTTTGCTGTTGGAAAATAATTTTTCATGTGGGCCTACATATGTATTTAAATGTGTTGTTTAATGCTATCTCAAGGTAAAGCTTAAATTAAAGTGATATAATTAACATAAAGGCTTTTGGGTATTAATGTAAAGTATGAGTTATTATTATTAATAATATATGTGTAGATATCAATTTGTAATTTCTAGATTTTATGATGGACAAAACTGAAAATACATTAAAATAACTAAAGTTATTTATTCTGGTTATGGTCCCCAATCCATACGTACGTATGTTTTTTTTCTCTTCCTGTTTTCTCTGAAATCTCATCTTCAAAGAAAATCTCAAGGAATACGTATTGGATTGGAAGACAATAACCCAAATTGATCCATAATCATGAATCAAGGTATACTTCTGCAATTTAGAATTATTCCTCTCAATGATTCAACATGAACGATCTTGGCAGAATTTAGTTTGATTTGGTTTCTAACAAGTGGCATCAGAGCGGTTTTATGTTAAATCGTTGAGAAATTTTTCTCAAAAGTTTTGATTGAATTTGGTTTTATAATTATAAATTTGTAAGGTTCATTATGTTTTTTGTTCAATATGGATTCATTAACATGGATACGTGTACGTACGTTTGTGGAATTAATTATGGTTGTTGTGGAATTAATTGTTGACTTTGTTTTTTCCTTCTTTCGAGTAATGGCTGCAATTAAAAAAAAAACACACACAAAGTCACGGTTAATTCAATTTGCAGAAACGATTTGGAAATCGTTTCTAAAGGCATTTAGTAACCCGTGGGATTACTGGCTGCAATCTCACTGTTGCCTCGGCCGGCCTCACCAGAGAAGGAAAGACACGACCTCTGGCGGCGGTGATACAAGGAAATGGCGGCCAAAAGCGGCTGTTCAGCCGGTCCTGCTGAGTTTCGCCAGAGGGAGAAAGGCGGCTATTTTTTGGGTTTTGCCGGCGGCTTGCTGTTCCGCCGCCGGCACCGGTGCCCTCTAGGTGCGGCCGTGACGTCCCACCGGCCAGCAGAGCCTCGGCTACCCTGAGCAGTATCTTTGGCGGTTGGCAGGGCCTCGATTACCAGGGGTCATGAACCCCCTGGGAAGAAAATGCATTCCGGGCTGAAGCCCAGAATTGCATCAATTTACACGGGCCACAGAGGCCCGTGACCAACTGGGTACCCAGAGGCTCAACCCCTAGGTGACCAGACCCAAAAAAAGGGGGGGGGGGGGTGCTGGGAGTTGGAACCGGGTTGGGGCAACCTGACCTGGTTCACTTTTGACCCGGTACCCGATCCCCATTTGACCGATCAGAGTCAACGGTCAATGTTGACTTTGACCCAATTGACTTTTGTACAATTTTTTTGGGGGTCAATTTTGGATACAACTTTAAAATTCAAATTGTGTTTTTTAGATTATTAATATTATCAAATTAATTAATTGAACAAATAAGCTACCAAAGTAGCCTCTTTTGTGGACGTTAATTAATTTGTGATATTAAGATGGTTGTGTGAATTTAATTCATGCCAATATTAATCGGCCCAAAGGAAGCTTAATATTTGGCCTAGTTAAATTCATACCTGTGGTGATAAATATGTAACAATTATATGGTTATTTTTGGCATATACATAATAAGTAGATCCAAAGATTAGCTTATTATTTGATATGATTTATTGTTAATATTTGATCACTACACCAAGAATACCACTTACAAGTTAATATTTCTATCCAAAGACTAAATATTAATGTTGTTACAGGTTTCTTGTGATAGGATTAATCATTGTTTGAATTTTATTGGTTGTTTTATGTGAACTCTTATGTGAATATGTGATTTTGTTCTTTGTTCAGCTGTAGCATCATCTTCCTCGATATCTGCAAGTGTTAATTCCATTCCTATGCTGAATGGGACTAACTTCAAGGACTGGAAAGAGAATGTGTTGATCGTTCTCGGTTGCCTAGATCTAGACTTAGCCATAAGGGTTGAACGTCCCACTATTACGGATTCTAGTTCCGCTGAGGATAAAAAGGAACTTGAAAAATGGGATCGTTCTAACAGAATGAGTCTGATGATCATTAAGAGAGGCATTCCAGAAGTCTTCAGGGGCATTGTGCCTGATGAGGTCACAACAGCCAAGGGTTTCCTTGAGGCCATTGAGAAATGCTTTGCAAAGAATGATAAGGCTAAAACAAGCACGGTTTTGGCGAGCTTGATTTCAATGTGGTACAAAGCAAAAGGAAACATAAGAGAGTACATTATAGAAATGTCTCATCTGGCTTCAAGATTAAAGACACTAGATCTGGAAATTTCTGAGGATCTTCTAGTGCATCTTGTCTTGATTTCTTTTCCTGCACAATTCAACCAATTCAAGATCAGTTACAACTACCAGAAAGAGAAATTGACTCTTAATAAGTTAATTTCTTGTTGTGTGCAAGAGGAAGAAAGACTGAAGCAAGAGAAGACTGAAAGTACTCACTTGGCTAATACCTCTAAGGACAGGAAGAATAAAAGAAAGAAAAGTAATGAAGCTGCTAAAGATCCAGCACAAAAGAAACAACATAAGGATAAGGATGAAAATCATAGTTGTTTCTTTTGTGGTAAACCTGGACACATGAAGAAGGTCTGCACCAAGTATCATGCTTGGCGTGCAAAGAAAGGTATGCTTCTCAATTTAGTTTGTTATGAAGTTAATTTAACTTCAGTGCCAAGACACACTTGGTGGATTGATTTATGTGCCACTACTCATATAAGTGTATCTATGTAGGGTTGCCTGAGCTACCAAAAGCCAATTGATGCTGAAAGATTCATCTATATAGAAGATGACAAATCGGTAGAAGTTGAAGCAATAGGACACTTTAGGTTATTATTAAGTTCGGTTTATTATTTAGATCTGAAAGACACTTTTGTTGTACCGTTGCTTAGATGAAATTTAATTTCTATTTCTGCTTTGGACAAATCTGGATACTACTGTTCATTTAGAAATAGTCAGTTTAGTCTTTCCTTAAATTCAAATGTTATTGGTACCGGTTCTTTATCATTTCAAGATAACCTATATTTGCTTGATACAGTTGCTTCTTATAATGAAACCTTGCATATTAGTTCTCGTGGCATAAAACATAAATTAACCTATGAGAATTTTGATGTATTATGGCATAAGTGATTGGGACATATTTCAAGAAAAAGGATAGAAAGACTTGTGTCAGATGAAATTCTTAATCCCCTTAATTTTACAAATTTTCAAACCTGTGTTAATTATATTAAAGGGAAACAAACAAACAAAAGGGGATTAGGTGCCAATAGAGCTACGGATGTCTTAGAATTGATACATATAGACATTTGTAGACCATTTCTTGTGGCTTCATGGAATGGTCAACAATATTTTGTATCGTTCATAGACGATTACTCCCGGTATGGCTACCTATATCTCATACATAAGAAGTCACAGACTTTGGACGTGTTCAAGTCATATAAGGCTGAGGTTGAGCTTCAACTCAACAAAAGAATTAAGGTCGTTAGATCTGACTATGGTGGTGAGTACTATGGCAGATATGACGGATCAGGTGAACAACATCCAAGACTTTTTGCTAAATTCCTAGAGGAATGCGGGATAGTCCCTTAATATACCATGCCAGGTTCACCTAGCATGAATGGTGTAGCTGAGAGACGAAACCGGACACTTAAAGACATGGTGAGGAGTATGATTTGTCATTCCACCTTACCTGAACCCCTCTGGGGTGAAGCACTAAAGACTGCAGCTTACATTCTCAACAGAGTACCACCAAAAGCAGCAGCTAAAGCACCTTATGAGCTTTAGACTGGCAAAAGGCCTAGTCTGAAGCATTTATATACTTGGGGTTGTCCAGCAAAAGCAAGGCCTTATAGGCCCAATGAAAAGAAATTGGACTCTAAGACAGTGAGTTGCTATTTCATTGGTTGCTATGAACGGTCAAGAGGTTACAAATTTTATGATCCCACTATTAAAGCTATTTTTGATACGGGAATTGCAACATTCTTTGAGGATATTGAGTTTGGGGGGAGAAATAAGGTTAGAAACTTTGTCTTTGAGGATGAATTTGATCATGTTCCTCTTGTACAAGAGAGATTGGTTCCTATTCCTACAATTGCTTTTGATAATGTTCAGGCTTTTATCCCTGACATTGATCAAGTTGCATATCAAGAACAACCAAACGTAGTCGTTCAACCCCTTCAGGTACAAACTCAACAACCTCAAGAACTAGAACCTCAAGAACTTGTGTCATTAAGGAGATCCACTGGAGAGAGGAGAAGTGCTATTTCGGATGATTACATAGTATTTCTCCAAGAACATGAGGAAAGTGTTGGATTGATGGATGATGATCCAATCAATGTCCGTCAAGCCATGCATAGTTTGAACTCTCAAAAGTGGATGGATGCCATGAAAGATGAGATAAAGTCTATGAAGGACAATGACGTTTGGGACCTCGTTCCATTACCTGAAGGTGCGAAGCCATTGGTTGTAAATGGATATTTAAACCAAGAGGGATTCGAAGGGTGATGTAGAGCGATATAAAGCTCGTCTTGTTGCTAAGGGCTTTACTCAAAAGGAAGGCATTGATTATAAAGAGACTTTCTCTCCGGTTTCAACGAAAGACTCTTTTAGGACAATTATGGCACTTGTAGCGTATTTTGATCTTGAGCTACATCAGATGGATGTTAAGACGGCGTTTCTAAATGGTGACATTGATGAAACGATCTATATGGTGCAGCCAGAAAACTTTGAGTCGGGAGACCCAAAGAAGATGGTTTGCAAATTAAAGAAATCCATCTATGGGCTTAAGTAAGCTTCTCGTCAATGGTATTACAAATTTCATCAAGTAATAGTCTCATTCGGTTTCGAGATAAACACTGTAGATGACTGTATATACCATAAGTTCAGTGGGAGTAAGTGTATTCTTCTGGTATTGTATGTTGACGATATAGGCTTATTGTACGAAACCAAGAGATTTTTATCAAAGAAATTTGATAAAAATGATTGAGTATAGACAGACACGTGTCTTTATTTATACATGCATAAAAGAGCTAAACTCTTTTTCGGTGCACTCTCGTGTACTTACCAAGCATCAGCCTCTCCATTTTTTGCTCTTTTTTACACTTATTATTATTATTATTATTATTATTTTACTTTTATTTTTTCTTATTCGTTTCTTTTTTTCCTTGTTTTTTCTTTTTTGCTAGAGGCTTCTCTACAATCAAATTGTTGCAAATATATAATGTGTTTTTTTTTCTCTTAATTTCCTCCCTATTAAACAATTACTTTTCTCTCATCATTTTATTTTAACGTGTTAATAACCAAATAAGACCTCTATTACTAAATAAACTAGAAAAAATAATAAAACGTGAATCAAAAATTTAGAAAAATTACTCCCAGGTGAAATAGAACTTAAATTACTCCCAGTGGTTGGCACACGACACACCACTAAAGAATTATTAAATTATAACATTTTTATGCAAAGCCTTAAAAAATTTTCTATTTATCATTTTGGATCTTTTTGAAGTACTTATTATAAATTGTTTAGGTCTGAGATTATCCGAGTCATTTATTATGTTTTGTTAACTCTTTATACTTACACATATATGCATTCTTGGTAATTTGTATATATATATATTCATATACACATGATGCCCACGATTCTCTCTTTTTACTGACCTACGTCGACGCACGTCGTTATCATTAGTGTATGTATATAATGTTTGCTTTTCTTAATGAGTGGTGGTCCATAAATTTTCTTTTTCTTTTTCTTTTTTTTTGGCAATAAAGTTATCCATCTTTTCTTTACTATGTGAATTGAACATAGTTAAGAATAGCATCAAATGACAGTTTGGCCGAGTGGTCTAAGGCGCCAGATTTAGGCTCTGGTCCGGAAGGGCGTGGGTTCAAATCCCACAGCTGTCATCTATAATTTTAGTTTTTTACGACATCTCATTTTTCTGATACGATACGACAGCGAAATTAGATGACAACCATAACATATGTCGTTGTTCTGATACAATAACTTGAAATAAAAACGACATATAATTCCTAAAACGACAGCGACATAAAGTCAAAATAACGAGTCGTTTTCACTGGATGGAAGTCAAGAGTCAACTCCTCGTCGTTTCCCTTCCGGCCAAACTACAAATCAAAACGCAAGCTTTTTTCGCCTCCCTTCCCCATTTTCCCCAAATCCAACGATGGCGTCGTCTCGAACCCTAACCCACCTCCTCCTATGCATCGCCATCTTCTCCTCAACGGCCTTCAATGTCTTCTCCGATTCCAGCGCGGACCGAGTTTCCGAGCTCCTCGACCTCCAATCTCGATCCACATCGGGCGTGATCCGCCTCGACGACCACTCCGTCTCTCGCTTCCTTACTTCCGTCAAGACCCCGAGACCCTACTATCTCGTCGTCTTCTTCGACGCGGTTCAGCTACATGACAAGCACGAGCTCCACCTCCAAGACCTCCGCGCCGAGTTCGCCATCGTCGCCAACTCTTTCGTCACCAACAATCAGGATCCTTCGTCTCCGTCCCACGCCAAGATCTTCTTCTGCGACATCGAATTCAAGGAGTCTCAGACCAGTTTCTCCCTCTTCGGCGTCAATTCCCTGCCTCACATCAAGCTCATCGGCCCCAATCACGGTGTCAAGGACTGCGATCAGATGGACCAGGGAGGATTCTCCCGCTTGGCCGAGTCCATGGCTGAATTCATCGAATCGAAGATTAAGCTCTCCGTCGGTCCGATCCATCGGCCGCCGATCCTTTCGAAGAAGCAGTTGATATTCGCTACCATCGCTTGGCTGATCTGGATGCCGTTCCTCGTGAAGAAGATTCTCAGTGGGAAGACGATTCTTCACGACCCTAAGATATGGCTGTCCGGTGCGGTTTTCATTTACTTCTTCAGCGTTTCAGGTGCTATGCACAACATAATCAGAAAGATGCCGATGTTCTTGGCCGACCGGGGCGATCCGTCCAAGCTGATATTTTTCTACCAGGGCTCCGGAATGCAGCTCGGAGCCGAAGGTTTCGCAATCGGGTTCTTGTACACGATCGTGGGGTTGTTGTTGGCGTTGGTGACTCGAGTGCTCGTTAAGGTCAGGAATGTGACGGTGCAGAGGTTGGTTATGATTTTCGCGCTCTTCGTCTCGTTTTGGGCTGTGAAGAAGGTGATCTACTTGGATAACTGGAAGACTGGTTATGGAGTCCATGCTTTCTGGCCTTCGAGTTGGTGAGCTGAGCTAAGAAAGGATGTGGTTTTCCAATTCGGATACTACTGAGAAAGGTGATACTTTTGATTTAGTTAAAAAAAATGGATGACTTAGTGCAAACTTTTGATGATTTTGTATGCACTTTGGTAATAGGAACAATGTATCTTGATACTTCTCGAAAGAGGATTACTTAGTTAAAATTTGAGAGCTGTATTAGAGAGTTTCCGCTTTTGGTCCTTGTGCTTTGTGTTTGTGATAAATGGTATTAGATTTCATTGGTTCTAAGAATACAAATTTTTAAGCTTTCTATAGTTTGGAGTTTGATTTAAGTTCATTTTTTCTCTTATTGAATTTTGGGGTTTACTCAGAGCTCTTGCTAAATAGAATGAGAAGTCTTCTAATTGTGTTCTCTGCATTTACTTAGTAAAGTTTTCTTGCAAGGAGAGTGAGTAAAACTTTTGGGGAGAAGAATGGCTGAGTATCAATTTAAAACTACTTGTGAATGAGGTTGAAGGTTCAATTTTTTTTTTGGTTGAATGAAACGATTATCATAAAATAATCTGTCTGGAATGTCGTCTTACAACGTTATGGTGTCTTCCTATTTTGCTTTGATTTTTGTGAGAGGACGTGATCACTTGAAGCTTCTGCAAAAGTTGTAGCCCGCCATATGTTTTCTTCATTGTTTTTATGAACACCATCAGTTTGATTTCTATTTTATTTAATTATTATTATTATTATTTTTTTCTAGAGAGTGATTTTGATTGCTTGAGTTAGGGAGTAATGGTTTGGAAGAATAATTCTACTTCTATCTTATCTGCTGAGACACAAGGTTATGCTTTCAGCTCTGTAAGTTTCCATGTACGAGGGAAAGAAACCCTTGATATGAGAGTCTTATCATCGGAAGCCAGGGGAATGCTTCCAAATTTGTGGTCTCGTATGATCTGCAAATAGATTATGTTATTTCTTGATTTAAAGTCCTTGTGAGAGTTGGAATAGAAACTAGGAAATTTTACCCTGTTTGGGGAGGGCTTTGGAGACTAGCTTTTGTTTGCTAAGTTTAATTCCACTAGAGTACAGAAGGATCCAAAGGCTGGAATTATATTGGGTCTCTTGCTCTTGAATCAAACTTTTTGTTTCTAGCAAAGTACGTTTCCAGTATGAACAGATAGGAGAATTGTTATGAAAAGATAAAAGGAGAATTGTTCTAGGTTCGTAAGTATTTTCTGTATAAACTTTGATGGCTAACAAATCCAAAATTCATGACCAGTCACTTGCGCTTGAGCATTTTAATTGTGTTCGACTCATCTCTTCTATTGGGAAGTCATAATTCTACGGGCAAAAAAAGTGATAAACATTAGTTAAGTCCTTAGAAGATAGGAAGTGAGCGACGTCCATTTTCTTTTGAAACGAAGCAATGTTGGTGGACCATTCCTCTTGAAACAAAAAAAACGTTGGTCTTAATCATTTGTTTCAATCTAGTTTATGTACCTATGAAAAAGAGCAATCCCATTCTGCACACTGGATCCTGAAAATACGGGCAGTTCTATAACTATTTAGGACATCCGTCAGACAATTTGAGAGTCAAGTTGGAACATGAAGTTAGAATTTAAACATTGTAACATATTTTTACTTGACATGCTTTAAAGTGTAGTAGACTAGCAGTCGGAACTTTGGTGTTGTAACTTGGTTCTCAAATGCTCTATATTATCAACATCTACCGTTTCTAAATTGAATTCTCATATGTGGACAACTCGAGAATGGGTGAGAGGATTATGATTACCTTTTCATATTTGCTTAACTGGCTGTTTGTCAAGGTGTCACAAAAATCAGCGCTTGGTGGAGAACATACTTTGAGTACACCAATAATACTCTGATCTGTTAGTTGGAAGGCTTTTGTACAAGTGTGCCAGTATTCTGTTATGCAAGTCATACAGATTGACTCTTAATCTGAGTAATATGATCTGTGAACACCCCTACAAGTCATAGAATGTCCCCGCTTGCTCCAGGGAATCTGCAAGAATTTTCTCCACAAGTTAATATTGGAAACTCTTGTTTGCCAGAATTGGATTCTGGTGTACTTTTTTTCTTCAATTGATTCACGTTTGTTAGTGTGTGGATCTTTTTAGATATCTTTGTGCTCTTTGATATAACTATCATTGTAAACCTTAGAATTGCCCTCGTTGGGTCAGACTTTTGGACTTGTTTCCCAGCAACTAGCACTTTTGGACCTGTTAGCACACAATTTGAAAGCAAATCTAAGAACCAGAAATCTATTAGGATTCCTCTCTTTCTTTTTTAGGGGAAAAATCTATGAGGATTCTAGACCGAGAGTAAAAAATGCATATATGGATAGTGCAAATTCATGACTGCTGATTCTCGTTAGGCTTGTAGTCTTTTGTAGGCTTTAGTCAGTTTAGTTTTTGTGAATCTAAAATCTTCATGGTTCAGCAATCACTTAAGAGAAAGCGAGAGAGAGAGAGAGAGAGAGAGAGATTCTTATACATGTAGAGGTTCTTCACCGACGCTGCTCAAAAGGATAGGGCATAAATCATTTCCTAAGAAAAATTGAAATAACGATGGTGAAGAGAAGTATATATTCCCCCACTTTCGGCTCTGTAAAAGATTCACCAAGAACGCAAAAGAAGCGTTTCCACCACGCTTTAGAGTGACGATTCCCCGCCTTTTGTCCAATGCCCAAGGTGTCCTCACTTCCAACTCTATCTCACCTCTTATCATAATTCATGGGCAGAATTTACAAGGGCATGATAGTCATATTATCCCAAAATTTACCTCTTTCTTTTTCCTGCATGAGCCCACATGCTATGAGGAGTTTGGCTTCTGCAGCTTCTTTATATTCACGGCAATATGCAAGAAGATCAATAACTTAGGTAATTTGGAAGGTAGAGTGAAAAATGGAAGAACATGTTGAAATGGTTGGGAGGGCATTTGTTGATCAGTATTACCACCTCTTTGATAACGACAGAGCTAAGCTTTCTTCTCTTTACCACCCCAACTCCATGCTGACTTTTGAGGGCCAAAAAATACTCGGCGACGTCAACATATCTTGCAAGCTTAATCAGTTGCCATTTGACCAATGCAAACATGTGATCAGCACCGTTGATTCGCAGCCGTCGTCGCCCACGGGTGCCATTGTGGTTTTTGTCAGTGGCAGCATCCAATTGCCAGGCGAAGAACACCCTTTAAGATTCAGCCAGGTTATTTGCACACTCCCTCTATCAAACAACTCTCACTCGTATGCTTACCTAAAATAGGGAGAAAACTGTGAAATGTTCGCTTATTACAATTATTTTTTTATGGAAAAAAATGGTGGCTTATTTTGCACTTAGAATTCTTGATTATTTTATTTAGTATTTGGTCCCTAGACCTTTTAAAAAAAAATTGCTAAATCTACAAAAGAGTAACAATTAATTCCAAATGTTGATGGGGACTAAATTTAAAGGAATCTTCTGACTAAATCAAGAATTAAATCGTCAGAAAAATAATTTTATTTGGAACAGAAGTGGCAAATTACGAAAAGTTCATGGGCACAACGCTTAAAAAAAGATTATAATTTTTTTCTAAACTTTAACCGCACTTAATATTGAAAATTGTTCATGGATTTAATATTAGAGTTAACTATTACAAGTTTTGAAAATTTAATAACTAAAATGTCAAACAAAATCAAGGACAAAAGGTCTAAAAACATAACGAAAAATTAAAGGAGCACGTGGGGTTAAGAACTCTCATGAATGCTGACCAATATGAAATGATTTCTGGTGCAGATGTTTCATCTGGTCCCCGTCGCGCAAGCAAACTTTGTTGTGCAGAATGACATGTTCCGCCTCAATTATAGCTAAAAGTTGTTCTCCTTCGCTGCAGTGTGTTTCCCCACCGCATCAAGTATTGTTGTCTTGATCAAATAATATGAGATATAAGCTAAAAGAAAAAAAAAAAATGCTTGCAGTTTGTCCTTCTAATCTGGTCTTGCCTACTTTTTTTTTTTTGTTGCTTAACGTCGAAGGGTGTTGATTTCTTTCCAATTACACTGTTATTATTGGCCCCTTTCAAAGGCACTTGGACCTTTCCACGCTGTGAGTACTCAAATAGTATTTAATATTTTGGCTGGTTTAGGATTTAATGTGCTTGCAAGAGAAGCACCTTTTTTTTAAAAACAAAAGCAAAACACAAATTTAAGTGCTACAATTTTTAGCTTCATCTTCAATTAACATAAAAGCATTGATTTTTGTGCAAAGTATTTTTGTTAACTTTAATCAAACACTACATTTCATGTTTTTTTTTTTAATTATTTTTTAGGAAAGTGCTTTTAGAAGTTCAAAAAGCAATCCAATAAGCCTTGGTCTATTTAATTTTTAGTAAATTAATGTGTAAGATAACATTTAGTTCACGTTAACGAGTCATAATATTTTAAAAATGAATTATTTACGCTTTTGTACCTATTGCTTTAGGTCCAAAAAGGTTGATACACAAAAACTATAAATTTATTACTGTAATAAATATAAGATATTCATCTTAATTTGCTACGTATTTGTTTTAGCATAAAACTTTATTCTTGAAGGATCAAGTTGTTGTGAAAATTCATAACGCAAATATACGTT